>CAEGAE010014338.1:0-58810 GCA_903067095.1 Girardinus metallicus | reverse complement strand
TTGCTGGTGCCCATCTCCAGCTACGTTCCGGGTGAGAGGCGGGGTACACCCTGGACAGGTCACCAGTCTGTCGCAGGGCTCAACTTTATATTTTTGTGCAAAATTTTCTGAGTCACTTGCCACTGATTATTTTGTTACAGGAAAACAAAACAGACTAATTGTTAAAAACACATAAAATTGCTGGGTAGTTAATGATTAAAGAAGGTAAATTAGCAAACTTTCTCTTTTTAAGAGTTGTGCCACACCACATGTAGGCAACATTACAAATTCCTACAGCCTCATAATCCCAAGTGTCAAATGAACCTGGATGCAGAGTGTGAGAAAATGCTCAGTGATCGTGACCTACTCCTTTGTGCTCTATTTGCACACATGTACTTACACCCCCCCCCCACACACACACAGTATGTCTTTCTAATCACACAATTCCCTATAAGGAACAGTTAGTCCCCACAACATGGCATTTGTTGGAAAAATGGTCCTTCCAATGTATCAAATATAAGGCCACACACATTATGCTCCATCCACTTGCATTTTTAGTCACTAATTATTTGCATTCACACATGTGCTTAACACATGCGCATAGTTATTCCACACGTTTTAGGTTGGTTTCCACAGCAACGACAAACTAGGTGAACAAGCCATCTGATTTCCTATTTCCCTAGAAACAATTTGTTATTGCTTTGCGAACTTTCTTTGTGACATTTGGTAACTCTGTGTCAGAAAAGACGAAATGGTCCCGTGACATCAGTCCAGTTTCATGACAACTGTGGAATAAGCCTGCTGAGCAAGCAAGATGTAGTTTAATGTGTCTTAAGAGATGCCTCCCCTTTTTTTCCTAAACCCTGACGTCCAGATGGCTTTAACATACACAGACCACAGGTTATCCTGGTGGAGCAGGTTGGTATTCTTTCATACCTCTGTTTGTACATCTATTCTCCTAATTTTTTTCTTCTTCCTCTTTATGTTTTCATCTGTAAAAAGAACTATTATTAAACCGTAAAGACGTGATTTGACCACAAGGTAAATGCGGGTAATTGAAAGCCAAATTGTACGTTTGTTGCCGTTTGACTTCTGTTGCCATGAGTGTCAGCACAGACAATCAGCCTGCGTCTGGACCACAGCTGGCACACACAAGAACAAATCACGTCTCTAACAGTAAGTGTGTGTGTGTGTGTACATGCACACACTTTATGTCAGTTCTCACAGTTCCCTCTCCCACTGTTGGAGACAAGAAACCTGAGTGCCAGCATTACATCATCTCAATGAAGTGTCGGTTAAACATCATATAACACGATACTGTACAGCAAATGAAAATAACAGGGAGTTTTAAAGAGGGTTAAGTAAAGGATAAATACGGGACAGTACATTTCCTCATGTTAATAAATAAAATGTTGATTTTGTTTAAGACTTTACAGGGTGCTACATTATTTCTGTGGTAAAGAGGTTACTCAAGCAGTGGGCTGAATGTTTCAACAAATCTGACATCACTACTGGATGCATAAAGTTCCCAAATATGTTTTGGGGAAGTAGAATTTAAAAGACTACTGAATAAAACCTTGAATGTCAAGTTCAGTTAGTCGTCATATTTATTTTCCCCTTTCTCACAGAATCACGTCCCATGTCCATCCCAATGAAGGTGATACCAGAGACTGCAGCTGAGGAGTCCTGGACGACTTCTGAGGAGCGAATGAAGGAACTCTTCAGTCATGCCTGGGATGCTGTGAAGCGACTTACTCTCCAGGTAATCTGGATGGTATTGTAAACCATTGAATTTAGTGCTAAAAAAGCTGCACTTTATACTTTTGTATTTGTTCAGAGTCCCTGTCCATTCACTTCAGGGCTACATCTAATTTCCCAGGATGCACTGTGCACACCTGTGCTCCTGTATCTCCCATTTCCCCTGTTTGTTTGTACCTAATGATCAAAGTATTTTATTAAGAAGAGAAACACTCCTTCAAGACGTCCCTGCTGCTTCATGGCACCTAAGTTCCAACAGACTATTAGGGCCAGGATCTGAGAATCTGTACTTTTTATTCCGACAGTATAGTTATTACAATAGCAGAATAAAGATAAAATTCTACCAGAAGAATGTTTTGAAATCATGAGGAATAAGCTATTTAATGAGAAAAAAATGATTCTTGCTGATATGTTAAAAATATTTCCTCATTTCTAAAACCGATGCCAAAGTATAACTTCACTAGATGCTCACTGTTTGTAGCGCTCTGATTCTGGTAATATTATGACTTAATTCTTGTATCATTACAACTTTGTCATGCAACTTTATTCTGGTAAAATTCTTTAAAGTATTAATATTGTCATAATTTCATTATGTAATATTATTGTTGTAATTTGAAAAATCTTATTTACTTTGCTTGTTGAGAAGAAATAACATCACACCAAAATACATTGCTTTGTATCACACTAAGCTATACAATATTAATAAACAATGTAATGTGAGGGGAAATATTTCAAATGAGAAAAGCTGGTAAATCTTTTGCTATTTTTATTCCCACTGGCAACAAATAACAGTGATACTAAATTTAAATATCCAAGCACTTTGAACTTGTACAAACATGTACAAACACAGAGATTTTTAGCCTTTTTAGATTGGCACTCACGTCCATGTCTGCTTAGTAGGACTGGTAAGGATGTCCGTGAAACTTGGATAGGAGCATGGCTCCTTTGAATTGAAATTATTGATGTGTTTGTGCATCAAAGTGTTAACAGTAGTTTTACAAAAGCAGCTCAACCCTCTACTTACCACCATTACCTTAATTTTTCCTTGTCCTCTTCCGATGTGTGACCACTGCACCGCAAGCTGGAAGTTGACACAGAAGTAGAAGGAAACAAAGCTTAATAACCCGACAGCTGGCTCCACAGGTCTGGGATAATCTGAAATGTAAACAATTACTTTTATTTTAGTGCAGTGTAAACAAAATACATTTTAGCCCACGCTGCTACTGTGCCCATTTTACTGTGTGGTCCTTCCTCTCCATCTCTTTTAGAAGCTGTAGAAACAAAACAGCAGAAGGAAGCGCAGTCTGGTAGACCCAAAGTATTTGTTATCCTAAACATACAAGTCTAATTAAACAGAATAGCGAAATGTGATAGTGATTATTTAAACTGCAAAAAATATATATATATTTTTCAGTATAAGTGGGGTCAAGAGGCTTTGTCATGATGGCATAAACTCCGAATTAACAATGTGCAGCATTTTACTTAGACATGGCTGAAATTTTACTTATGTTCTATGGAATACCCATTCAAAGGTTAATGTGGCAAATTACAGGTTTGAAAATTGGTATGTTCTTTCTCTGGTTAGTTGGCTTTTATTCCACAAGTTCCTAAGTGTAAGAGATCCCCAAAAAGGAATGGCTCTGATTTCGCTCCATTTCATTTAATCACATGTAAGAAATAATGGGAAAGTCAACCTCTGCAATGAGAATCTCCCCAAAATAATAAAGCAAAAATATTGGTAAGTTCAGCACCAAAGACTTTGGTCTGTCTGGTATGTCCTGGTTACTGCCAAATGCTCCCTTCATAAAATTTAATATTAGAAAAAAAATATAAAATGTTCTTTTTGTAACATTTGGAAGCTTGGAGGTAAGGAGGAATGAGTGATGTTTATGAGGTATGCGTGCAACATGCGTAGAACAAACCACGCAGCTGTACGTTCTGCGCATGTTTGCTTTCACACATGCAGAGTACTACACACATCCACTCCTACTCTGAGACCTGGGTTCAAAAAGTGCTGGTGTGACACACTCCAATCAGTGGAGAAATATACGTGCAGAGCATGTATCACAACTAAAATGTTTTAGTTTCACTGAAATCAGACTCAGTGTAAACCGTGCCGGAGGCTGGTTAAAGATTTTCAAGGTTTACAAGTCGAGCTTGTTCCCTGACAAACAAAGAGGTTGAAAGCTCAAAGGAATATCACAGAGCAACTTTCCTGTATACTATTCAGCCTTCCTGTCATTTAGAAAACGTTTTCCTCTCTCGCTCTCACACAGATTAAATAAACATGTTTCAACTTATAGTAGAAAATAGTTTCCTCTTGAAAAGCTTTCTACGGGGGTGCACCAATTTAACGACCAGCTGATTTTTCAGTGCTGATTTTCTTAATTTTGGGAGATCGGTGATCGGCCGATACTTGCATGTGAAGCCTATCTTACCCTCTGATTGTATCAACCTCGGTAAAGGTCTAAGAATCAATCGCTGTCCTCTTCTGCTCTGCTGTGAGAGAAGTTTGGCTGGTAGACTGGCCCACCAGGTCATGTCTGCATGTTTGCAACAAGAGTCACTCCACTGTAGCCAATTCTGCAACTTTCTTGCTATGTTTAGCGACATTCCAGACAAATAAAAAATTGGTATTGGCTAAAATCGGAATTAGTAGATTGGTAGGCTTTTTAAGATCAGTAATTGGCCAAAAAACTACAATTGGTGTTCCCCTATTTTCAACACCTCTCTGTTACTGAAAACAGCTAACAGTTGAGTCTTTTCCATCGGACTCAACTGGTTAGCATCCTTACTTATCAGTTTTGTTACTGGATGTTTCAAGTGTCTGACTGGCTGATTGCTGTCATCAATCTCCCTGTGAATCTCTGTTAATGGATGTTAGTGTTTAAGTTTAGATGTTCCAACTAATGGTTGTTTTATTCTTTACTTATTGTACTTTCACTGATGTCCTATTTTTATTTTTATTTTTGTTTTTGTAAATCTGTACTTTCTTTTAGTCGTATGCTGCCCATTCAAATCATAGTTGTCTACCTGACACTACTCTCCCTGTTTTCATTCTGCCCTCATACTGAGTTCTCCCCATGGACACCCATGTTCTCTCGGGTCCTGAAAATAATTGCAACTGAACAGATTGGTGATTTTATTTCAAGAATTTTGAAATAATTTCTTCTATTTAACACGTGAATGTGTTCAGCTTTGGCAAAGGAACACGTTGCTACCAAAACTGAAATGGGATATGCTGAAACAGAGAGACCGTTGCCATGGAAAAATGAGGTAACACTGCTCCCTGCAGCTGCCATGCATTAATGAGTAGGATATTTTTGAGTGAGAAAAAAAAGAGGAAAAAAGCAGTGGGGTTGAAAAGGTACAGTGATGGAAAGGAGGGTGAGGGTAGGAAGCAAAGAAGAATGCAAGGAAGGAAAAATGGACAGAAATCAGTTTGAAGGCAGGGGAAAGAAAGCAAGACCAAATGGAGAATGGTGTGCACTTCATTTTTGGTGTGGCACACATTGGAGTTGCCAGATGGTTTCCATGAAAAGATCTGTCCCTCTGCTGATGTGCCTTTTGGAGACACATTACTTCATCCTCCACCTTCCCCTTCATCTTTTCATTCCAACATCACTGTCTGTCAAGTTCCAAATGATCTACAATTACATATCAAGTCATTTTCTAATACGAAATGTCTGTGTTACAACTTTTAACAACTTTTATGTTTTATCTGATTTGTGTACATAATGATGAACTGCTGTGCAAAATCCTGTCTGGGTAAAGACAAGCAGATCAACCCTGATAATCCAGATGAATCCAGCTGTTTCCCCAGAGATCTTTACCGGTACAAGAACCAGACTGAGATAAAATAGAAACACCGCTGCAACTTCAAAACTACAGGTTTTGTGGAGTTTTTTTTACGAACTGTTGTTCCCTGGGCAAAGGGAAGATAAACTGTTTCTAAACCAATGTTGCAACCAATTGTTATTGACCATAACACTCAGTTGACTTTCCAGTTGTATCAATACATAAACGTAAAACTTATTTGTTTTCAATCACTTTATATATATGAAGCCAGTATCGATGTTAATTATTGCAGACTGTGTAAGCCTCTTCCTGGTGACAGGCAATGTTTTTGCAGTAGAACACATTTTAGCAATCTCAAAGATTCAAGATTGCCAATAAGATTTTGCGTTGAATCTGACTGGATCTGGACATGTTGGGAAGATGTTTCTGGATATGCTTGTCCAAAAATATCTGCTTCAGGAAAACTGAGTGTGGGTGCCTGGTACCTCAGCACAGCTTCAGGTCAATATGCTTTATGACTCTCTTGGAGGCCCAAGAAGGTTTGGTTAGATGTTGCTCCTGCCATGTTGATGTGGATAATAGAAAATGGGATGGTATTTGACAAGATTTCTCCTGTTGTTTACCCCCAAGGATATAAGTTTATTGGAATCAGGAACAGACTTTAAATAATAAACAAATGGAGAATTAGACAATAGGTGAAAAGTGCTTTCCTATTAGTTTTTGTGCCTATCTGAAATTGCCTGATCACGCCAAACTGCAATAGTTGTAATTAGTGCTAAAACAATGAAAACCAAGTTATACAGATGCAGATGGTAGTGGGTGCATTAATGCAGGTCTTGATGACTATAAGTTCTGTCAATCATCTGCCATTGTCAATTTACAGGTGACCTCACTGCTGTTTTAGAAGCACAAACATGAAACCCTCCCTACAGACTCTGCTGGAAAAATACTTCCAAGATTCTCTTTACTCTGAAATATGTTGAATCTCTGACGCCTACCAGCCCACACCTGACTTTCATTAGTGTAAAAATCCTAAACCGTCTGCAATTTTTAATATTGAGTGAGTCAAATGTTAATTAGAATATTCAGATGTTATAAAATGGCTACAGATAATTGTCTTGTACTTTATGCTCTCTTCACCTAAAGATGTGGATTTAGGGAAGTTTTCAGTTCATTTGTCCTTTGTGTCGGGACAGAAAAGGAAGCCATGGGTTAAAAAGATCAGTTGGGGTTTAGATCAGCCCGGTTTGGCCTGTTTTATACAGTCACACTACATAAATCAGTAGTGGTGAAAATTCGCCAGAGTTAGCCTATAAACCTTTTTGCATCTGCAGTCCATCACATTTGATCCAATTTGGCCTGTAATACATACTGTGTAACATAATCGCAGCCACCTTTGCTCTCCTCCGTGAGCTCCAGACACAATTGTCTGGCCTTACCACTACTGCAGATAAACCAGCCCAGGAATTTTTTTTTTATATACATATGTATCGTGCCAAACATTAGTTCAGCTGGCTTTGCATGTGAAAGCTCAACTCTGGCTTGTCAGTTCCAGTCCGATTTATCCACCCTTTTCAATCTTACTCTCAGTTAACGGTCTGCCTTTCTCAGCGAAGAGATTCCATCTTATAAATTCTTGGTTCTGCTCAACTGAACACCAGCTTTTTTTTTTTTTTTTTGCTTCGTAGACCTTCCAGTCATGACCACTCTCTTCAAGTGCATTCTCAGGCTTTGTTTGGTGTGGTCACCCCATTAGACCCCATCTGTATTGGCTCACCAAGCTAGGACGGTGGTGGTGGTGGGGGTTGGGAGGGATTGTTTGGGATAAGGCGATGGGAGTAGGTGAAGCAGGCCTGGCCAGCCGCACTCCTAAGGCCACTGTTGGATCAATAAACGCAGCGATCAAAGTTGCAATTAACCCACCGCGCTAACACAAACAGCCGGGCCAGCAGAAACAAACAAAGCCTTCATGTCACCTAAAGCGTTTATTTTTGCAGATTTCCACCTCGGCCAGGGAGACCTCCAGAGCTTGTCAGCTTCTGTAAGCAGTGTTAGAAAAGAGGAATGCAGGGCCACAGGGATGGCTGGCTGCCTGGCCGTGCTGCAGTGCCAGGCCACGAGCTTATTGCTTGCGGTGACGTGGTGGGTGAGATTGAGCTTATCTGTTGTAAAAACGCATCAAGCTTAAAGGCTTTTTTCCCGTGAACATCGAGGTAGATGGCTAAATTATGAGGTCATAACCAGAACGTTGTGTACACATGTTCGCCGCAAAACACACATCTGAATGGTGTCATCTTCAGGTACACACATTAATCATGATAATTTACAGGAATACACTGTTTACACTGCACCCCTCAATTCCAAATGTGCCTTTGGACGAAGCAGAAAACTCAGGAAGAAATGGGGGGAGGAAAAAAAGGGAGCATAAGGTCACCAGTGGGTGTGCTGAGTGTGGGGGCTGGTTTGTGGACCTTCCGTTCATCTGACCATCTACTTCGGAAACACAGTGTCCTGTCTGGTGCACAGACAGGAAGATTACATTTGGAGAGGTATCGGGTTTGTAAAACAAAGGGATGTGTTTTCCGTTTGCTGCCGATCCCTCTGCTGGTTTTTGTGCTCAAGAGTTGCAAATGTTTTCACTGGGGATGCTGAGAGGGTGTTTCTAATTTCCCATCCTCTATCTCCTGGCGATTTCCTGTGTGTCATGACTTGCTCATTGTGTGTAGGGGGGGAATGAGAGAAAATGTGTCTTTTACAAGTTGTGTAGACTATGTACAGAGAACTGATCTTGACCTCCAGAGTTCATGAGCTGCTAAGGTCTGCACAGAGCTGGGGCATCCAAGTTTCTCTTCCCCACTGAGATGTGAAAACAATCAGCCTAACAGCGGATATATCCACACAACCACAGAAAAAATGTCACACGTATGGTAAAGCTTAGGTCAAGTTAGATGATGACATTGTACATCTGTACTGCTAAAGCAATTTCTACTACGTGTAGAACAAAAAAGTGAAGAATTGATGACTGAGAAAAAAAAATATGTAAAAAGTGTACCTCTGCAACTTTAAGCAGATTTGTTGAGGTATTTTCTGAGCTTCTTATTTTTTTGTTATAAGAGGTTATCATTTTGTTTTATGGTTTACACTTTACATAATCTTTCAGTCTACGTACAGAAATAGGCTGCTTACTTGAATATAATAAGTTTTCTTTTTTTATTGTTGTTTTGGTTGTAGAGAGAAGGGGAAAGACATGTAAATGGCCTCAGACCGGGAATCGAACCAGGACTATAATCTCTGCACATTGTGCACATGCTTTATGCACGGAGCCACCCATTGCCTCCTCAATGGTGGATTTCTAGCTGGAAACTCGAGATTCTTACCTTTTTTCCATCAGTGAACACACCATACACAACCTCTACCAGGCTTGTGGAAGTTAACTATGGAAAGATTAACTATAGTTAGCTATTTTCACATTTCCCTCTGATCTGATTAAAGTTAAATTAAAGGAAGCACCAGAGGTGTAAAAAGCTGCCTGAAACTATTTCTTCACAAACTTGTTTTAAAAAAGTCCTGTCTTGGGATTTTAGGCATACTATGTAGAGAATCTGATTGTCTACATATGTTCTTAAAAAAGGATATCTTGAAACTATTTCTAAAGTAGCCAGTTTGTGGTTGTTTTGTGCTGGATTTTTTTTGACCATGAAAATGAGCTGTCTGCCACATCACATACAGTTGTACCCACATTGGGTACATTTTGTTGAACTGGCAAAGGAGAGGACTTACTAGAAGTTGACTTAAGCAGTTGTCGGGAAAGCTGAGTGTGTTTTCACACCTGATAGTCTGGTATCTGGGTTTGACTGGGAACCAAAGTTGAAACATTTGTTACATTTTCAGCTGGTGCAGTTTAGATTCACATTGCATTGTCAAATGAATTAAACCCTCTGAACAACCTGTCCATCCAATTGCCTGTTATGGTTCTGCACAAAGAACTACTAAACGAAACGACATGAAAATCTTTGAAGTCACCGAGCGCAACTTCCTTCTTTACGAAATGTGAACAAAAATGAAGAGGTGTCACATTTTAGCGGTTTGTCTTTGGTGAAAGAGCATGAGCCATTTCTCCAGCTGATGCTAGACACACTTTTGTTTTGGCTGTATTTACCTTGAATGCCCTGGGCTGTAGTTTGCTTCCTGCTTTGGAGCGGTCTCCAGTCTACTTGGCATTCACATATGCATTCAAACCGTACCAGATTTCACTTCAACCGAACCGAGACCAAGGTTTTTTATGCGGACTATCGGGCACTTTTTTGATCCACAACAGAGATTGCGCACTGACACCTCCCCAAACAGTCCAGACTTTCTATGCAAACAAACTGGAGTTAAATTAAAGCGGAATAAACAGGGCTGGTTTGAATGGACCCTTAATGTATGACGGAGCCTTTGTCAGCCATGGAACAGGCTGAAACTGATACTAATGAGTTCAATGAATGCTAGTAAGAGATGCTAAAGTTAGTTTAAAATTGTTTTGTGTACATTTTTACATGCACTGCTCACAATAGGATGGTAAGATTAAAAATATTATAAACTTTGGTAATTATTGTTCTTTAGGATACATTTTTAATTACCTAAGAATATTATTAGCATGTCGGACTTTCAGAAAAATCACTAGAAGATGCATCGGTTACTTTATTCATTATCATTTTCACATGGTAGGTCTGTATATTTTTCATATAATAAATCCAATGAGATCTGAAACATTAACTAAGATGTATTTCCTACAATGAATAGCTAAAAATAATCACATTTATGAGTCCTCTGAGTTGACAAGTTATCTTCAGTCTAACTCGCTGCTCTGTCTTTTAGTTGTAAGGCCTAAGGGCCTCCTGTGATTATATAGGCCTTTTCCACATGGCTTTTTAAAGCCTAACTGTGTTTGGCTCTCAGCCTTCTCTCTATTAGAACCTGTACCACATATACTCACAGGAACAACCGCACACAAGATGCATGAATCCTATGTAGAAAAGTTGAAAGCAAGGGTCGGGTTGTAAGGGTATTAAAGTTCAACTATTTCAAACAGGGTTAACACACAAGCCTGTATTCTGAACATCGTCTGATGGTCAAAGAGGTGATCAAGAACAAAAAAAATGCACAAAACCTTTCACCAAAAAAAATAAATAAATAAATAAATACATATTTTGAACAGTCACGATCAGATTAGAGGTGACTGGGATGAAACTGACACAAACCGTCATCTTATTGTATTTACAAATTATTCTCCACGTGGATATTTTAAGCTTTAGGCTCTCAATGTTTCCAGAGTTCAGTTTGAATTTCTTCGAGAGGATTGTATTTATTCCTAAAAGAACATGATTTCCTGTTTCAGAAAATAGTAGATCTAAAGATAACCTGACCTTGTTCTTTTAACAGTCCTGTGAGTAAGAACTTAGTACACAAGGCCACCTGATAGCTTAACAGGATGTCAGTCAAAAAACTTAAAACTCTAAGCATTCTGGCTCTGGGGCTTTCCACAGCATTCTGTACTGTGGACCTTCTTAAATATTTTAGATACATTCTTTTCTTAAAGAACTTTTTGCTTGTCAAGTGTGACAACTGCATACTGAATAAAACAAGGTGAAGCAGCATTTAATTTCCATGCTCCTCTGGAAGAAAAACCTTGAAAACACAATTATTGGTTCTACTTTACATTAGAAGTGAAAACATTTCTCTGTACAATAGATTATGCTCAAAAAATCTGACTTATGACTTTTTGTTTCCTTTGATAAGGGACGCAAAGCACTTTTGATTACCTTGCATATGAATGACTCTCTAAATAAACTTGCCTTGACTTTAAGATCTGTAGAAACCAACATAGTTTTAATAAAAGTGATCACAAATAGGCTCGTTGTACAGAACTACATTTTCTTTCCTAGAGTCAAATCTGCTACAGGTGCCAGGAATAGGATTCAGGTGTATTAGCTTGTGGCCAAGAGGGTTTACATTTTACTCTCTTGTTTTCTTCAACTCTATTTTTCCATAATGGCCTCTCTTTTTAATGAAATGACTTTAGATTGTTTTTAGGAGGACATTTGATCTGGATCTGTGCGTGTGTTCAGTTTTTGTATGAATATAATTTGAGAATGCGAGCAGACATGATGTATGTGTGTGTATAGTCTTGTTAATGAGTATGCATGTCATTTGAGCATGTTGTTACAGTTAAAATAAAGCATGTGCAGCCTTGCGAGGGGTTGGTTTCTTCAGTCATTTTTTAAAATGATTTTTTTTATTTTTTGTCAAAACAAAGAGATGGTCATTTTTTCCACAAGTGTATTAGTAAAATATGGTGCTAGATACACCCTGCTCCTGAATATAAACTCGAAACATGGCCACATTGTCAATCAATGTTTTGCGTTTTTTTCTTTTCCCCTTAATGGATTCGGTCATTAAACTTGGAAACTGAGGTACATGTCCCAGCTGACAGTTAAGTCCATTTGTTATGTTTAAAGATTTTGTTTCACTTCAACAGGACATGATGTCATTGGATAAAAAGAATGAAAAATCATGTTCTTTGACTCGTCTTTTTCCTTCCAAAATTGTAGAATTACAAAGATACCTTGTGAGCACAACTGCTAATCTGGACTTAAAGCCATCTAAAGAGTCAATCCCAAATCTATATTAGTATGCGTTTCAATCGCGGCTCAAACCTTCTACCATCTTTTAAAAAAAGTTGAATATGCCCTGCTTTTTGAAACATAAACTCCACCTATACTTCCAAACAGCTGCAGTACTCTGTTCGGTATTAATATTGTTGTGCCTGAGCCATGTCCAACTCTCTGTCAGTTTGTGCTGCTGTTTTTATTCCACATTGCCCTGAACACATCAGAGGTTAAACTTATGTAATATATTTTCCTTACTACAATTATAGTTTGGGCTTTCAGATGTTTTTTGTGCCCATTTCTATTTTTAAATTCATTTTAAATTTTTTCCTTTTGCTGTATTGGAAAAAGTCTATTTCCACTAAGTCTACTGTTACAGAAAATACATTTCTATTGTCCTAATATGGGTAAAAATTTGTAAACACAATGAAATACCACAGATTCCGACCGATGTATTCCGATATATCAAACTGGATCAAATGTGTCTTCAGAAATCACAAACCTTTGTGAATGTAGGATGTCTGTCAGTAGAGGCAAAAATTATTAGACTACTTTCTGTCACTACTGCGTTTGTTAATTGCAGAGCTATTAAACACAGTAGGAACTGGCAGGGTTGATTATTGTTTGCACAATACCAACGCCTTTAAAAAGTTAGACTTTAAAAAATGCCAAAGTTTTTCTCTGACATCTCATTAACAGGAATTTAAAGACTAGGAACACACTCTTGAGATTTTCTGGAGTTTTCTCCAGCAACAGTCAACAACAAGTAAGGGTGGGGAACACCGACATGCTCCTCCAAGTCAAACCAAAGTCTATTTCTACACGTTTAGAAACAACAATAATTCACCAAAGCTGAGAAATCACCAGTGCCGCAAACAGGTAAATAAAGTAGAATAAAATATTAAAATACAACAGAATGAAACAAGACAAAGTAATATGATAATTAGCACAGTAAAAGCTAAGAAAGAAAATGCAAATCAACTTGATCTAAAAGCCAGTGCAGAAGTAGGTTTTTCCAAACCTTAAAATGATTAACAGTCTGTGTAGCTCGGATATATAAAAGCAGGTTGTTCCTCTGGGTCACCTCTATATTTGGGAGTGGCAAACAGCTCAGACCAATATGATGGCGCCATACCATTAACACTCTTTAAAACAAGCGATAAAATCTTGATACTGGATACTGAAATGAAAAGACAGCCAGTGCGGGCCGGCCAGTGCTGGTGTGATGTGATCATAGTGTTTAGTTCTTGTCAGAAGGTGTGCAGCAGCACTTTGTGCAGCCAGCAGCCACTAAATAGACGATTTATCAACACCGACATGCATAGCGTTACAATAATACAAGATGTAATAAAAGCTTGAACCACTTGCTTTTATTGCACCTGTTAATGGGATGGACCTTTCTTTAATGAGGAGTCTTAACTAGAAAAAGCTGTTCTTTAACACTCAGGTGATCTGTCAGTCAGATTAAAGCTACCGTTGAACATCACCCAAGGTTTCACAATAAACAGGCTTACTTGACAACAGAACTTCTGTATAAAAATCTACTTTCCAGCTGTAGTATTGCAATTGGATGTTGTTTTATTTTCTAGGGGAAAAAAACCCCCTTATATTCTGTCATTCAATGTTGTTTACCAAAATTCTAAAATCTATGTCAGCTTTTGCTCTCTAGTGTTCACCTCCTCCCACTTTTCTTTATCTGTCCTCATTGCGTCTTCTCCTTTCTATCCTCATTTTGCCTCATTTTGCTCTGGTCACAAGATGTGTACAGATGGCGACTCCGTCTCCTCTACATTAGTGAGTGGCTAAAGCGGGCAGAGATATGGAAGAAATGACAAATCTGAAATTACTGAAGGAAAAGAGAAGCTGTCATTTATTTTGGCAGTGGTCAAAACAAATGTGTAAATGGACCGTTTCTGAACTTAAACTGTTTTTCTTTTTCTTTTCCTGGATCTGTCAGCACTGTTCTGCTGACGGAACTGGTTCGCCCCTTTCCTGCCAGTCTTATTTTTTTGCTTGGGTACTCAGATTGTGTCACCCATAGTGCCGGATAAGTATTGTGAAAGCTTCATGGTTCTAGGAGTTTATAGTGAGACAGTAGCTTAAGGACTTAATAAAAAGATAAAAATGTGGGTCTTCTTTGCTCTTAAAGAAGTAATGGTATGTTAAACTTGAGGAAGCAACATCACTAACCATAAATGGGTTCTTGATTTCTGTGTCTCAAGTGTTTACATACGAGTCTATTTGGTTATGTAACTTAAAATACCTAGCTGAAATATTGGTATCTTTTGAACCTTTCCATATTTTATCACAATACAAGCACAAACAAACCAGTCGAGTCAGAGATGAAGCTGTGGAGAAGGTCTAAATCACGGTTGGCTCATAAACAAGTCTTTAGCTTCGGTTCTTTAATGAGAAACTAAGGAGAAAAATTGACAAACCATTACATCTCCGGAGCTGCAGAAATCCAATGCTCTTGTTGGAGAATCTGTTAGCAGAGCAAATATTAGTTTAATCTTTGTGTAACAAATGCAAGAAAAAAGGCATTGTTGACAGAAATCCATAAGAACTCAGTTGATGCAACAGGACACTATAAATGTGGAAGAAAGTGTTCTGGTCAGATGACAACATCCTGGCACTTCTTGGCCGACATAGACAACAGTAGGTGTGGATATGCCTGTCATAATAACAAATTTTGCTGGATGATAAATTGTTCCAGAAGTTATTGAATTAAACAATAATACTTTTGTTTTGAGACAATTTCCAAGTAATATAATGGCAATGACATATTAGTGCAATTATGCCCAGTCAGAGGTCAATAGGTTTTAATTTAAAGAACATTTAACCCTGGAAGTACAAGACATTTTAAATATCCAAACAAGTGTAGCACCAAATAAAAGTGAAACAGAAGTCTCTGTAAACATATCTGTCCTTCAGAAAAGGAGTTAGTTGAGACCAGTACACAAGACTGAAACTTATCTTTGTGACATAAAGAGTCACCAGAAAACAATCAATCATTCAAATTTAATTTTCAAGGTTGTTTTAATTTATAATTCAATTAACTGACTTACTGCTTATTGCGACTGGCTTAGATATGGAGGAAAACATGCCATAACAACCATGCGACATGGTAATGGCAGCATTTTCCCACTAAAATAAACAAATATTAATTTATTTTCCTAGGATAATCAGAATTCAGTATTTTTCTGTCATAAATTTCCAGATTCTTTTTCCATCTATTGATTGTTATTATCATGATTATTCTTTAAATGTGCTTGAAAATTCCTAAACGTTATCTTCTGTTGAAGTAATTAGTTCAAATCAATGTTAAGCGTTGGCTGTTTTTATTGACTTCCTAGCAATTATTGTTTTTCTCTCTTCTTGTTAACGACTACCCTTTGTGGTTACTCTGTGTTGGATACAGCTTTAGCAGGGAACCCAACTGACTCCTGTTTTAGTTAAAAGTTACAAACATTATTTTGTTTTTCTTTTTATTTGGTCTCCAGATAGGCTCAATATAATCCAAACTCTGATTTAAAAAAAAATTCCTATCCCAGTTCAAAAATGAATCCACTTGACCCCTCGTTTACAAATTCCCATTCTGCCGCCATTCTGGCACTGTTGGCTCAGTTGTCCTTGAATTGTTTGCCTTTGTCCATTAAAGCATCTGGAAGTTTTTCAGTGGTGTTTATTGGATTTCACAAAAACATACAACCAAACAGACTGAAGTAGCCTTGTAACATTTTGTTTCCTGTTGCCTTCTAAGGCACATTAAGGCATTTTATTTTTTTTTTATGCATCATCTACACACAAAGCAGATGTCATTTAGCCTCCATTGTACTTGTGCCTGTCATTCAGGAAATGTCACATTATTACTGTTGAACTGTTTTTATCAAATATGTATTTTCAAAAACATTTACTAACAATACTAAAAAAAATTATGTAATTTTAGCAATGTTGTGTAGTGTCAGTTTCTTTCAATCCAAGTATAGCCTGGCTTCATTTTCCCGTTGTCAAGATGTTTTGCATACACTAACATATTCGACACAACAGATCCTAGGAATAAAAATACGGCTCTGCAGATCCTGCATAAGCAACAGACAGTGCAAAATAAGTTTATATGAACCAGCAGGAGGTAAAACCATCAAGTAGCAAATGAAGCTTAACTTTTTGGAAGAACTGTTTGAGCCGAGCATTTACTGTGCAGTTTCTGGAAGAGAGCCGTTCCAGTCAACAGGATTTAAGAGGTTTTTGGCAATGATAAGGTATCGGTGTGAATAAAGGTCGCCGTAAACATGACCTGTGTACTTAAACGAGACACTAAAATATAGAACTACTATATTTTAGTAGTTCTATATTTCTAGTAGTTCTATAGTTCTATATAAAAAAAAGGGTTACAGAACCCTTTTTTTTAAATAAAAAAATCCGCAGTCAGAAAACAATGAACGTTTTTTTGTCATTGCCAAATAATTTTGACTCACGAAGGCTGAAATGAAATACAGGATGTGCTGAAAAAAATGTTTTTTCACAAAAACTCAGTCAGGATGTATTTCTGTGGGTCGAGATTTTTTTAGGCTTGATTCTCATATCTGTGACATGTGGTTACAGATTTATTCAACCATCATGTATACTGTGGAAGAAAAGTCATTTAGGAAACTTTAATATGTTATTTACTGCTGGTTCATCTGGTATGTTAGCTGTGCCCTGAAATGAACAATGCAACTTCAAATGTATGAGCATGGGATTACTTTTCTAAGTTATGTCAGTTTCTCTTTTTCCCTTCGCCCTCTTCTCCATTTTTGTCCAACTCTAATAATAAAAGCATTAGCGCCTGTAATTTTCTGTCCATATGTATTATCATATCTGTCCTCTGCTCTGTATGTTGGGACTGATCCTCACAGTCCCTTTGAGGATGTCTAAACATTTTTTTGTTTGTTTCTTTCTGTCTGTTGATGCTTTACCCATTGAACATAAGTTCACTAACAAATTACTTGGAAATATTTACACCTTGCATCACGCTATTAAAGATATTAGAGATTTTTAATACTCTTTAAGGAAATAAAATTGGATACAGAACATGCTTTTGCACCTGAAACTTCCCTCAGGTCATTCATATGATTTGGTCTTTTAATTCAGTGGTGCAACATTATGATAAAGAATGACAAACCTCTTCTCATTCTCAAAAAAGGCCGAGCAGTGGCTTCTGGCTACTGATTACTGAACCAAATCCCTGAACCAAACAACTTTATTTTGATGAACAAAAAACACGTCGACCGTAGGGCAGCTAGAATATATCCAGACCTCAAATATAATTTGAGGTTTGGACTTGACTGCCAAAGTCTCTAAAGTTCTATATGGTGTTTAGTTCCCTTGAAGGAAATTTCAAATTGGCTTCAAAAGGGCATTAAAACTCTCCAAATATTTCTTTAGCTAAGGTCAAGTTAAATTTTTCTCTCGGGGGCAAAGAAACAAATAAATATGCAGAGTCTTAAACTGTGTGAACTAAGTTAAGTTCATTAAAAGCATCACTCAAATACGCACGCATTGCCAAATCTGTGATTCAAGGGTCCTGATCCCTTGCACACAATGTTTCTTCTTTTCAGTGCTCTGGAAGTCCCTTAATGATGCCATCTGACTACTAAAACAGTTCACTAATGTTCTTTAGAAAGGTCCAACGCTGCTGATTTCAGAGCCATGACCTAATGTGGGTTTCTTCTTGTCCCTTTTCCAGTTGGATCTCCAGTCATGCTGTGTGTTCCTGCCTAATGACAGCCTCCCCTCTCCCAGCACTATCATCTGTGGAGACATACCTGGTACCGTCCGCAGTTGGTACCACAACCAGGCCTCTATGCCCGGAACTCTGGTCGTCTGCCTCCCCCAAATAAGCGTCCTTAGTGCTGGGCACAAGTATATGGAGCCTCTGCAGGAGCTCCCCTTTGTGGTCTCAAAGCCCGTTTTAGAGGAAGGTAGGTTCTGATCTAATCACATCTAAACCTCAATGGCTGTTTGAGAAAAAAAAAAAAAAAACATTCCCAGGCACAACACGAGATCTACTAGTGACCCGGTGTCAAGAAGATTAATTTGGAAGGTTAAATGAGAAACAATCATGGGTGAGAGGTACACACTGTGTGCATTAAAAATGGAATCATAAAAACTAAGCTCCAATTGGTGGGGAAAGTGTCAAGAATTATTTCTATTGATAATTACATTGAATAATAACTTAATAGTTATAGGCTATATAATGTGAATTCATCATCATTATGGCTTTTTCAACACTGAGGAGACCTTTGACCTTCTACCACTCATTTACTGTGACAAAAGACAAACAAACTTAAGGAGAGTGCCTTTGAGAGACAGATCTCACACATGTGGTGTGCCCACCTGGGAGGGTTGACAGAAGCAACACTTAACACAGTTGAGCTGATGTTTTTTTTCTCTCTTTAGCAGAGGAAGGAAAAAGAAGGGGCTTCTTTCCTCCTCAACCTTTCAGTGGCATCAGCTTTGGCCTTAAATGTCAGGATAAGAAAGACAGCAAAATGGCGACATTAGTTGCCTCTTCTGGTTCACTACAAAAATGACTTGCTTATCTAGTCATGTCTGTGAAATCCTCCCTTTTGGACCATTGAATATGTGGAATTGTAAAAATTAAAAATATAAATTTAGGACATTATCTAATTACTGTTTTTCAACTTATAGAACCACAGAGGCTCTTCTCACAAAAGCAGCAGCTTTTTCTTTTAGATGTTTGTTAAGTTAAAAAGAACTTAGTAACACCTTTTTTTAATACTAATAAATTGATGTTTACTGAGCACATATATCTATTTCTAGATATGTTTTCTGTTTATGTTTCTTTTGATTACAGCATTCAGAATGATCCTGTCTATGCAGTATAGATTAGAAACTTTATTATCATTGTTACAATGAAATCTGGGTGCAGTTCTCCATATAAAACAACATCTTGTTTAAAAAAAGAACATAAATGATTAATTATATTGCACTTAAAAAGTTAACTGAAAACTACAATAGACATAAAACTAGACAAAGTCAAATTGACCAGCTAGCTGCAGTCAGCATGGTGATGGCTGATGGGTAAAAACTGTTTTCAGGCTGTTGGTTCCAGTTTTTAGAACCAACAGCCTGATATTAAAATAAATTAATGTGTGGCTCATAAAGATAGGGCAAAAACTGAATGCTTTACAGAAAAAGCAGCAACTTAAACACAGAATTATTTCTTAGGAACTTCATGAACCACTGACTGAACTTGTTTAGATTTATAGTGTGGATGGCATATTCCCTTAATTTGATCCTCTTTTTAACTTGTACTTAAAGGCTTTATACAATTAATTGACTGAAGAATGAAATGTAGCCATTATTGCCTCTAACAAATTCAGAAAAATGGCTTATATAGGCATATAAGAATTCTTTGTAACAATTCAGCTCAGTTTATTTATATATTGTCAAGTCACAACAAATGTCTCTAGGCACTTTACAAACAAATTTCAGTTTAATCGCACATTCATTCAGTTCATCCTGAATGAAATGAAATTTGTGTGTAGTTCTCCATATTAAAACAATATAGTTTATTATTCAAAGTAGTTTAAAAAGTTTCTATGAAAGGAAACCCAGCAGATTACTTTGAGTCATTGATTTGGCACATTCACTCCTTCTGTATGAGAACGTGAAGACAGTGGAGAGGAAACGGAAAGTTTCAAGCCCAGTTGTAAAAGCAGGTCGGGTGTTCTGCCTCATGGACTAAATCTGGGAGTCTGAGAACTAAAGGCTCCGTCTCCCATTCTGCCTTTAGAAGCTCTAGGACCCAGCATAAACTTGCAGTATGAGAGCAAAGTGCTCTGTTAGGAACATATGGACCAGCCAGGTCTCCGATCAAGTGATTATTAAGGGCTTTGTATGTGAGAGTAATCAGCGTTGCTCATATATCTGGTTAACTTTTTCTTCAGACTATACTGTAACGTGCAAACTGCTACTCTTAGTTTACTTTTCTCCTTTCCCATCATGTTTATGAATGTATCCTTGTTCCCTAGGTGATGCCTTCCCGTGGACCATAAGCCTGGGTCAGTTCAGTGTTTACACATTGTTGGGAAAGCAGCAGAGTCTTAGCCTGTTGGAGCCCATGGGATGCACCTCCACACTGGCTGTCACATCTAAGCTGCAGGGCAGCTCAGGGGAACGGCCCTCCTTTGTGGTCTGTCTCCATGTTGACCTGCAGCCCGTCCATGTGAAGTGCTCCAACTCTCAGGTCAGCCACACCATGTTAACATTCACAAAGTAGAACTGATTAGAATTCCATGTTTATTTAAGCAAATTATTACCAATCAGAAATTTTGCCAAGCAGTTTATATTATTAGTATACAACAAGTAATATGTGATTCTAACAACTACTTATGATATCCTATTATTCCTTTCTATGTCTCTTTAAGAACTGCTTTTAGTCCAGCCTGCTATAGAACCTGAGATCTCAAAGCTTTTCTGTTTATTTATCATTTGCATTGTTAAAAATCCACCTTTTGATCGGTGCTTTGGTGCATTGTTGCTGAACAGTAACTATTACTGGAACCAGAGTTGCACTAGTACTTTACATCCTCTGCTTTTTCTGTCTTTGGGTTGGTTAATTAATATTGCGCCGAATCTGAGACATTGATTCACTCAAAGTACTTGAACATACCCAAAGCATTTGGCCTTGTAATGGCTTCTTCCCCTGGGAAATGCATTCTTGCAACATTAAATCATTTTTTCCATTGCTTTGTGATGAAATACTTCACAGCACAAATAGAAGTATTTTTAGAAAGTGCTCAAGTGCTCAAGAGAATGCTCTTGTATTTTTTAACATAGCATTTTTCCTTGGTGTTTACAGCCAGAAGATGTAAGTGTTAATCTGCCTGTTGTCTCACAATTTTTTTTACGTGAAATCTGAACTTTGTCTTGTTACAACAAACGTCACAGTCTTATTAGGATTGTATGCAATAGAAATTTCCAGTTCAAAGATTTGTCAACTTGTCAACCTTGTTGTTGGGAGTCTAAAGTGATGGTTTTCAAACATCAGCTAACCATTTTATGCTATCGAGCAAATAAATCAAAGTGCAGTTGCAAAGAAAAATTACGATAAAGATTGTACCTGATAGAAAAATTAAATGTAAATGCCACTAAAGAGAAGAAAGGTAAAAGGAATCAGCTGAAGATCTCTTTGTAGAATTGATTAGCGACCCTGGCTTTAAAAACTTGGGTCCCTCAACAGCTTAGTTGTTCTTTATTCAATGTGCACACCCTATCCCTTCATCCCTTTTTCCGCTCTCCAACATTCTTCATTCGCTTGTTCCACATCTGCTGCTGAGAGCAGTAGGCCTTGTTGTGCTTGGTTGGAGTTCCAGGACCAAAAAAAACAAAAAACAAAAAATCCCAGAGAGGGGGAACATGGTGCTTTACCTCCCCTGCCGGCGGTGCTGTTTGGTCGGGTATGGCAGACAGCTGTTGGCCCAGACTCCGGACAGCAACTGGATCGACATCAGCAGCTCTTCCTGGACATGTTTGAAATGGCCCAGCTGTAATGTATTGTGCTGCATTTAATTTGATTTATGTTCATTTGTGGAAGCCTTCCTTGCAGTTTGTGCTCTCACAGTAGTGCACGTGTGTTCGCCAGCAATCGAGAGTAAAAATGGGTTCTAAAGAAGTCCAGTTGGGTGTATGTGTGTGTCTGTTCACCTTAAAGCCTGAGGGACGCTTATTGGTGGGGATTACAGGGAGGGGTCGCTGGCTGCAGGAGCTCAGCCTTTGAAAATCCAAAAATTTGCTTACTTTTGAAAATATTTTGCTTTTCTCTGTTTCTCTCCTTCTCTTCCCCTCCCTAAAAATACTGTGTGAAGGCACAAATAACTGAAAGCATCACATCACATTCTCATACTGTCCTCTCATGTTTTCCACTTCTTTATTTGGCTTTGTGTTTGTTAAAAGCCAAGACCTCCTTTAATGTGAACACATAATAAATAGTTGAGAACACTTGACAGCAGCTCTTCAGTTTTTCCTAAAAGTGGAAGTTGTTTTGTTTTTTTTTCAAGGGAACTTGATGACATAATTCAACTTTCCTTTGTGATTGTTTTCTTGAGGGGATTTGTTGTTATGGATAATGATTTTATTCTAACAAGGAAGCATGCATATGCTGAGGTTTTCAGTAAATGGCCTATGGAGTAAAACATGAACATTGGGCTAAAGCTGCGTTGAGTTGGGAATTATAGCAAATGAGGATGGATTATTGTCCATTTCTAGGTAATATTTCCCTCTTTTCTTTCCCTCCCTCAACTTTAACTAGGTTTGTTGTCACGTAACTACATAGCTGCCAAGCTAAATCATGATAATGGCCCTTGACGCCTGAACTATGAGAACTCCCAAGTGCAGCTGTTTGAGTCAGACCTTGGCATATATATACATTTCAGTCTGGTAATAAAGAGTGGGCTTGCTTGTGGTTTGTCTTAAAAGGTACACTATTTGGTCTCAGATTTATCCAGAAAGTCATTCTTGTCGATGCATAAAAGCTTCCTACATCAATCTGTCACACATAAAAATAATAAAACACAAAGAATTAAAGGTACGCAAAGTATAATCTTTGTTATATTCTGAAGTAATTCATCACATTGGCCCTGTACCAATGAGTAGGTTGCAAGCAGAGGTAACGATATGTTGCTGTGACCTAATCGCACATGTTTATCTTGTTCTTGTTTAGGTGCAGCTTTTATATGAGATCTTTCTCAGCTGGAGCTGCACATGGGCGCGTCTGCAGAAGCACGGTATTCTGCGTCAGGCGTCCAGCATCCCAGAGCCCCCCGCCGGCGCTGCTCCGTCCTCCCCAGTGCGCAGCAGTGCAGGCACGGCTCTCCCCGACACCAGCACCTGCAGCCCCTCTGCAGACTTTGGCTCCCCCACTGAGGTTTGTTTGTTGGACATTGGACTTTTTCTTAGAACAGTTTTTAAATTAAAGAAGTTTAATCTTCCTGTCACAATCCGAGGGGGTTGGAGGTTGTCAATACATCCATTGTATCATACAACAGGACTTCATTTATCCTTGAAGCAAAACTGATTCCTCATTTAGTCCTTTTAATGTCTCCCAGCACATTGCTGCCCTTAAGCCCCTTGTTATCAGTCAGTGTATTTTCATATTCATATTCAGGAGAGCAGAAGACTACACCCCAACCAGATCCAGTTTTTTTTTCCTAACAAAAGGTGTTGAGTCACGCAGTAACAAATGATATTTAAGCCTTTGTTGTGTATATAATTCTTCTGCTGACTTATGACTGTAAGTGTAAGCAATGTTTTATTGTTGTGAGCAGTTGAGTCAGTACCAACACATGCGATCTGTCTTAAAATATTTGTTTTGTTTAGGAGTAATTTTCAAAGCTGGAAAAAACCTCATCAGTGTTTGTGTTTCTTACACTCGTGTTTTTCAGGGAGAGCAGACTCTCGATAAGCTGTGAGTTCTGTTTGATTCTTTTAAGCTGGGGCTTGGTTGCCTCCTAATTAGGAGAAATACGTTGTTTTAATTACTCTTGCGTAAAATACTAAACTTTAAGAATGAAGTGAAGAGGTTTTAAAAGTTTTTGCCACCTTACAGATCTCTTCAGTTTTTTGCTGTTTTGTCATTCGGACTACAAAAAGCTGTTCTCACTGCAGTCCTAAAGCCTTAGGAATTGTTTTTCAGACCGATAGATTTCATTGACTCTGTTTTCCATTTGTTCCTGAATTTCTTTAGAATGGGACATGATGTATTGTATTTTTAGATTAAGCAGGTTTAAACCTGTTAAGAAGTTTAACACTCACAAAATGTGGAAAAAGTTCAAAGCGCGCCCGACTTGCTGGGTGGGACTTGGAACCGATTGATAACTGCTCGCAGTTCTAGTTTCCTCTCTAGTTTCTTTAGTTTGGGGCATGATGTGGTGCTGTTTTAGATTTGTCAGGGATAAACATTTTGAGAAGTCTTGCATTCACAAAATGTGGAAAAAGTTTCAAATGTGAGTACTTATGCAAGGTACTGTACTCAACTAGATGTGCTGTTTTTTTTGCTGAAAAAATATGACCGGCTGCCTGTGTTTCTGTTTTATTCTTTGCTATCAACATCCATGTATTCTTGCATCATTTGTGCTCCCACAGAAGTGGCAGCTCTTCACAATCGCCTTGGAAGACCTGCAGAATAGCAGAGCCAGTAACAACGGCAGAGTGGCCCCTGACAGTCCACTTGTTACTGCTTACATAAGTACAAACACTGGTAGAAGTGTTTAGACCTCTGGGAGTCTTGGTGATTGAGCAAGGCTGTAGAAGCTGTTTTGATAAGTCTCAGCAGTGGTGGCAGCAGTTCTTCCCTAACAGCCTCACTCCCATCACTGTTTTTTTGTACTTTGGGGAGAAAAAAAAGTGTTGTACCCTTTTCAATAATAACATAAAAGCTTTATTGGTCTTACATGAATCAAACCCTTCATCTTGATCAGCTTTTTGCTTGTTTCCACTTGGTAGTTTAATGATTCATGCTTGGTGATGAACTCCAGTTATCAGAAGATGGAAGGCCTCCTTGCCATCACCCTAATCTTTAGCTCCTTCCACAGACGCAAGTCTCTAACTCTGGCAGTGCTTTTCCAAAATGTTAATATTACTTCCATTCAGAATAAACATGTAAAATAAAAAGGTTACTTTAAACATAACTCCGCCATGAATGTATGTTTTGGGCCAAACCTTAGATACTGTACATTAAAACCAGACATTTTGTCTTTGGGCTGATCAGAACTGATAATTTTTTATTAAATAGATATGATATTAATACATATATATTTTTATGGTTGTCCACACCTAATTTTAGGATCTTGAAAAGATATATATATTTTTTTTACCTTGTAGTGGCAACCAAAATTTGTACTTTTGTACATTGACATTAGAATTTGTTATGTAACATGCTTTGTTTTGTCACATTTTATTTACCTCAACACCACCATATATGTTTTTCTTAATTTCCCTATTTCTGGAGTTTTATCTAGTCTCTTTGCTGCTTTTATTCTTCTGTCCTACACTTCCTTTTCCCTCTTCCACATTCTCCTATCCTCCTTCTGGTCCCTTCCTTTCTCTTCTCATTCGTTCCTTTCTTAATCAGCGTATCCCTCCATCTCTCCTTGACACCTCCCGGCCTGCTGTTGTCTTCCAATGTTTGAGTCTCTCTGATGAGGAAAGACAAACTCTGCAGAGAAAATAAACCCGGATCCTCAGCCCGTTTATAGCATAGAGGCCCAGGAATTAAACTGTATACTTTACAGCTTGGCCTGTGGAGGTGTGGGAAAATAACTCCTCCTGAGAATGTGTGCGATTGTTTGGGGCCACAGTTGGGCAGCCTTCGAACATCCCACATCTATCAGGTCCATACTACCATCAGTGTGGAGCGTTTTTACTTTGATCTGATTTTCTGCACTTAAAAATGTTTAGCGCTGACATGCATTTTTGTTGTAATTTACCGAATGAACTCTAAACCTTATCTTTTTGAATTGGTTTTTAAGCTGAACATGCGGTTTATTTTGAATACACCTTTTTTATGGTTCTGTTGCCTTTCTTTTTCGTCACTAAAATGTAAAAAAAAAAAAAAAACAAGATGCCTGTCAAAACCCTTTATTTCCTTTTCCTCTGACCTGTTTGAATAGAAATTTGTTTTAAATTGCCAGCAGCTGTTCTGGATGGGAAACTGTAGCAGTTGGGTGTCCGATGCTCGACTGTAACCACGCGGCAGTACACTGTGGTCGAAAACTTCCCACAGCGCCAATGCTGGCTCCTGTTTCCACACATGACAGTACGGAGCCTAATCCTTACGACTGGCCAAACTGTAAACCAAACACTCCTAACCACACACGCACACACACGCCCGCACGCACACACACACACACACGCACCCCTACAGGCAACACACACAAACACTTTTTTGTTTTGACTCCATTTCAACAATAATTAGTCTCTAAATGGTAGCTGACGCAGGAATATCTGACCAACTGACTGCATTACTACTGGTATCATGTTACTCATTACCTGTCACTGCAATTGCAGACTGAGGCATGAACACCCTTAAACACACACACACACAGTTATAGTGACTGATTGAAACTTTGAAGAACTCCTTTAGTCGTTTGGCTTTTGTGATGTTTCTGTAAGGTTTTAACTTTACAGGATATATTTTTGTCAAAAGCTCTCCTACATATAATTAGCTCAACTAATGTGGGACTCCAGCTAAATGTAGGCCTCTGGTGATCAGTCCATCACTGTAAGGCTAGTACACAGAGCACATGCTTCTCATCAGCGTTTTGTGGTCCCCAGTCTATTTTTGAATCCGCATAATCCCTAATTTCTTTATATTGTTGTCATCCGCTGTTTTTGTGTTCTACTTTCAGCCACCCTCAAGTGTGTGATTAAATTAAATTTGCAAATTAGTGCGGGGGCCCTCTTCCCTCCCATCCTGTGGAACGGGGACATAGTTTCCTCATCTGGATCCTCTTTAGGGACACTGTAATCAGCCTTAGCAGCTGTGGGGTTTCTAATTGAGATGGTTGATAACCTCCGCACCAGCCACAGCCAGGCTCAATAACCATGACACGATCTGTCATTACCACACTGTGATGAGGGAAGCAGTGGAAAAAGTGAAACTCTGAAGAGCCAAAGCTGCACACGGTCTCACCGTTTGTTTACAGGCTTTCCACTTCAGAGATATGGATTTGAAAAACAGATTTAGCAGAAAGAGATAAAATGTCCCCAGTGTCGTCTGTGTCTTGCCAAACCCTCAGTATTGTGTTGAGTGCTTACAGACGACTCTTCCACCACATCCTGCTGGCTTTTCCACTTCACCTCTCCCACACACACACATACACACGCCCACACCTCCACCCCCACCTCCAGTCTTCTCTTCCATTCTCTCCAAGGACGCAAGACGTGTGTGTCCCGCCATAGTTCAATGAATGAAGGGCCATGTGGGTGATGGTGGCTCAGCTTGGGGTTAACACCAATGACAGCCTTGCACCATGGTCCCCTCAATCCCCCACATTGCTCTCTGCTGTGTACAGTTCTGTTTACCAGACGTTGATGTCATGTTCACACAGAAAGGCTCGACTGTTGGTGGTTGCTTTGTTATGGCTACATGCACAGCGACAACCCTTGCAAACATGTGCATCCACCAGGCACATGGTTGGACTCACGCCCTCAAGTAGACTTTCAGCTGTAGCACAAACACAGGAATGTCTTTCTTTTCTTTTTTGACTCATTGCATAGGTCTGTCAATAAGTAATAGTTGTTGCTTTGCTCCATCCGTTTTACCTTTTCACTGAATCGTTGAGGTTTTCCATCAGTTTGTGGTTGTTTACTGCCTTACCTATCCCTTCCTGTTTTGGCTCCACAGGGTGACTCGGTACCTGCTGGAGATGATGGTCCATTCGCAGACACAGTGACTCTGGAGCAAAAAACCAGCAGCATTGAGGGAACAAGTGGGAAGGTCAGCCTTTGGATGCAGTGGATGTTACCAAAAGTCACAATTCAACTCTTTGCTGCTGATCCAACTGCAAGAAAGACAGGTAACTTGAGCTAATTCTTGTTAGTCCCATTTTCTGTACATTTACCATTTTATCAAGCTGTTCTATACTAAAGCTTAAGACTGCTTTTTTTTTTTTTTTTTTTTTACCATTTTATACGAACTTATAAGTTGAAAGTATAAACTATAAAAACAAGTTGAACGCTTGGTTTTTGTTGTTTTTTTTTTTCCAAGTTCCGAGATTAATTAATATAAGCAGAATTGACAGTGCAACCAACTACATGCAGGAGCCTTTCAGTAAATTATGGACGTGTGCTACATAGTATGTTACATGCCCAGTGTTACTTTACCTGGTAAAGTAATCTGATAACTGACTACTGATTAATTCTTTAAACAGTAACAGGCTTTAGTTACTTTACTTGATTTCAAATACTCACTTTAATGGAAGTGCATTTTTAAAAGTAACAACAAATGTTTCTCCCAACATTTCAAGTTCAACTTAAAAACTTTCCTGATGAAAATATGTGTTTCCTAAAAGTATAAGACAGTCTTTCTAGACTTAACCTAAATAAACACAACATGTTAAAAAAGAAAAACACTTGGCTTTATGATCTGTCCTCATGCAGAAAACAGGACTTGTCTCATATGTAATGAAACTCACTTTGACACAACAAGGTGGCAAATATATCTTTTTACAAAGACAAATGACAAGCGTAGTGACTCAATGATTTGGACAACTATTTTTGTTTCTGAAAAAAATATCAGAGTAACACATTAATAACCAAAACATACCAGAAATAACAATACCTGCTGTAGTGTTTTCAGAAAACTGACCTGACCTAAAACCCTGAAAAAACCGAAGAAGAGATGTGAGACAAATAGGCTGATGATGTGAAATATTCTGACTGTTGCTGTTAAAAACATAATATTTACATTTTCTGATTATTTTTTAGCTTTTGTTATTTGTATACCAAATTCATTATTCTGGTGTATGTACTAGTTTTACAATTTTTACTTGGGTCACTGAAATGAGTCCACTTTTTATTTCGATGTGTCTGTATAATTCCTTTGTTTTCTTTTGTCTTGTTAAATATGTTTTAGCTATATATGTTGTTTAAGACACGTTGCTTATAAACATTTAGCAGTCTGTAGACTGAAAAATAATTTAATGACTTATTTAACATCATAAAGTGATCCTTTGGACTTTTTAGGAAAACATTTTGCACTCAGTATAGAAACGCTGCTGAAAAGACGTTTGGATGAGGGAAAAGACAAATAAATAGGTGGATGATGAATCCCAAGCAAACCACCTCTTGTCTCCTGAAGATTTACTGAGGGATGAAAGATCAGATCTACCTTTAATTGCTGCCTGTAATGTTTAGCATCTGCCAGGCAGATCACCAAACTTAAGGGGTTTTTACATGGAATGTTTTAAAGGATGCAAAGATAAGGATGGATAGGTTTTACTTGGCAACAACTTGTAGTTTTCATTTGGATCTTAACTTGTACATGTGTACCATTATTTTTGGGGTATTAGCATTAAGAATTTTTATAGGCAGCACGCAAGAAAATAAAATAGTAAATCCTTTTAGTTCTTTTCTGAGCAGAACTACTCCACCTTTCATGATAGGGAAGCTAATAAAACACAAGATGATATTATTGGGTGGTTTAATGTTTGAGAAATGTAAGAAAGAAACCTTGTAGACATTCACATATATTTATATTCTTCAATGTAGTATCATAATTGTGGGATAGAAAGATGCTAAATGTTGCTACTGTATCACACATTAGTGTTACCGCCACATACTGAGTTTGATTAAAATACATAAATAAATAAAATTAACAGTTAAGGCATATTAGTTGTGGTGAATATAATTTAATTATTATAAGTACAAATTAATTAAATTAGGTGGTATAAAATATTTTCAAATTTATTTAGGGTCATTTAAAAACAAGTTGAATGCTTGTTATTTTTTTCTCCAAGTTGCAGGATAAATTAATATAAGCAGAATTGACAGTGCAACCAACTGCATACAGGAGCCTTTCAGTAAATTATGGAAGTATTCTACATAGAATGTAGCACACTATTAAACTATTAATAGTTTAATAGTTTAAACTATTAATAGTTTAAACTATTAATAGTTTAGCAGAAAGAGATAAAATGTCCCCAGTGACGTCTGTGGGACATTTTATCCCACAGACGACACTGTGGGATAAAATGTGTCGAAAGACTATGTTTAATAGTTTAAACTATTAAACATAGTTTAATAGACAACTATTAAACTATGTTTAATAGTTTAAACTATTAAACATAGTTTAATAGACAACTATTAAACTATGTTTAATAGTTGTCTTTTTTAATGTTTTTTAAAGTTTATAATAGTGGGACACAACAAAACAACCATAAATATTAGATGAACATTAATTAACATTGAATTAAGATGAATAACATTACCATTAGCATCTTTTTTGGAAGACTTTAAGTATCGTTTTTACTGGGCAACAAAGCTAATGAACCATCAAATGTTCTATGTCCGTGCATAGCATAATGCATTAAATAGAGACAGACTGCTAAAGCATTCAGAGAGAAATGATGACATCCTAAAACTCTGCATGGGTTTTAAGAAAGCACAGTTGTTTTTTCAGTGATCTTGCTATGTCAAGCACATACGAGTTCCTGAGAGAAACAACTTCAATCCTTTCAGTATCCACACTAACTTTTAAGAGCTTTGTTTTTCATTAATAATAAGCTGGTGGGGGATATTTTCTCACCACAAAACATCAGTACCACATCTTTAGTTTCACATGCATGAAGCCTATTTTCCCCAGCTGGTCTGTGGGACTTTCTCAGTGGAAACAATTAGACTTGAATGTTAACCATAGAGAGTATGTTCATCACAAAGCAAAGCGCTCCTATGATGGTTACTCATGTTGCCTCTGCAATGGGTGGACACTTGTGCTCAGCACTGAATAGAGGCATCAACAAAACATCTTTAAACATTGCACTAATCCAATCGCCTCATTTCTCCACACTAATTCCTATTTCCACCTAAAAAAATTCTTAACTTTTAAAATACCAACATAGAATGAAAATATGTGCCAGGCTGCATTCAACTCCAATCAGTGGAACAACTATTTAAATAGAAATAACAACAATGTGTTCTAAAACCAATGACAACTGATGAATCAATAAACTCAGACCAAAGTTAATTCCTGATGTAGTTTTATCTTTTTCAGGTAATTGCACAAACAGATGCAAAAACAAAATCTCCAGAAGCCTAAGCTGAGCTGTGTGTGCTGTTAGTCTGTCACTGAAGTAATATTGGAATTTATAGTGATATCTTATCACTATAAATTCCCCCCAAAGAATGAGTTGTTCATTCTTTTGGGGGGGGGGGGGGGGGGGGTTATATCCTATACTTATTTTGATGAGATTAAAACTCTGATTTTCTGTTTTTCCCCACTAGAAATCTGTGTCCTCAGTGAATTAGAAGACCTGAGTGCGTCTGTAGATATCCAGGATGTCTACACAAAGATCAAATGTAAAGTTGGCAGCTTCAACGTTGATCACTACCGATGCAGGTATGAATCCATTAACATCTTGTAAACACATTTAGGCATATTATAAACATATAAAGATGTGCTTCACATTTTTTCACATTTTGTTATGTTACTGCCTCATTCCAAATTGTTTTAGATGAACTTCTTTCCTCTGCTTTCTACAAACACTCAACAATTTTTTTTAAGTGTTTTGCGAAGTTTTTAAAAATAGAAAACCAAGAAATTACATTTGCATAAGTATTCACAGCCTTCACAACAACAAACCTTCACAAACACAGAAGTGGGCCACGGCCCTCGTTAACCCACCTGTGTTCCCCACTCATCAAAGTCAGCATGTCTGCTGGGAAGTTGGCTAAATGTGAGCATATTTTCTGTCCACCTCAACTCTTCCGCTCCTAAACTGTGGGATTTCAGAATCCCATAGTTCACCCCGTCCATTTCTGAAAAGATAATGAAGTAGCAATCACAGTAATCAAATGGCAGAGTACTGCACGATGTTTGGCTGCATTTGGAGCCCTTCGTGTTTGCGTGTCTGACTTTTTGTTTCCAAGTGTCTCTCCCTCTAGTCAAGCCAGACCATAAAACTGAATTGGACCGTCGGAGGCCGTGACTCTATTGAACCCCGTCATAAACGACGGGTGCCCTCACAACTAACATGATAATGTTAGTTGTGAGGGCAACACACAACTAACATTAGTTGTTAGTTGTGTTAGTTGTGACTAACACAACTAACACAACTAACACTGGAGCAGTGACTCCACTGGAGTCACTGCTCCAGTGACTCCAGTGGAGTCACTGGAGCAGTGACTCCAGTCACTGCTCCCAGTGACTGGAGTCTGTATTAATCATTCTGAATAGATAATTGCTCAGTATTTCATTACCCAGCCCAGGCAAATCTGGCAAATCTGAATCTGTTGATTCAGATTTGCCAGGTTTTCAAATCACTTCGATTGGATCCTAGGAGCATCGGCGAAGGTCAAAGAGTGATTGAGGCCATTTGCTTGGCTTTGAACCTCGCTGACTAGCTGGCATCCTGCAGACCTCCCTGTGTCGGTTGCAGCATGATTTGTATCCCTGCAGGACCGCATATGCTTCACACGGAGTTCTCAACCTTAGCCAGAACAACGTCAGCGCTCAGACAGTTCTAGTGTGTGTCGACGCTGTGGGTCATTATTTGATCCCGCTCTGTTCTCCACAGGTGTGTGTTCAATTGCTTTTGAGCCGGTGCCAGGCCTAATCTTTTTACTAGACCTCTATTCCTCCTTAAGTAGATAATTAGTCAATTTTCTTATTTCTAGGTTATTTCAGTGAACGTGCATTTAACAATGTGGTCTCAACACACTTTTACCAACCACGGATCTGGCAAGCAGAAGCAATTCATTATCCATGCCAGGTTACAGTCATGGATGTTCAGGCCACAGTGGAGAATCTCTGGGCTCATGGCCCACTCCAATCTCTATCATTCACTTACACTGTAGTGCTCCCAGTGACTGGAGTCTGTATTAATCATTCTGAATAGATAATTGCTCAGTATTTCATTACCCAGCCCAGGTTATTTGTGTACAAAGGGTCAGATTAGATCAAGTTTGACAGATAAAATGTCTTTTCTGGCCTTAGTTATGTCACTGCTGGAAAATGAATAGACCATTACATAGGGCAAGCAAATATGGGAGGCCAATCCATAATTGAATCAGTGATTGTATCAGAATAGGGTGAGGAGAGAAAGGGTGGAAAAATGATCGGTCACCAGGAATGCAGAATGGATGGACGCAGAAACCTTAGATGGTGTGGCGGACACTTGGATAGTATTCAAAGGAGGACATGAAAGTGGAAAGGTAAAGACGTGATTCAGTGCTAAATATTTTAGGGATGTTTCCTGTCTTGTGGAAAGTTCAAAAGATGATCCCATTTGCCGTATTTTAACAGTGTCTTTCAACTCTTTGATGTTCATTAAACTATTCAGTTACTCAAAAAGGGTCCCCAAAGAAAAGAGACACTTCACCCTTATTCACTCCAAGCAGCTCACACTAGGTGAAGTTGATGTTTTCCAGCTGTGCTACCAAAAGCTGCGCCTGAAGAATGGCTGGCAGAGAAACTTCACATCACAACTGTGTAAATTTGTCTCTTTAAGTGGAGAGGTTACAAAGATATGTTTAAATAGGCAAAAATTGCACATACACTCACACGGTGGCATAAAAAAAATACTGTTATACATAAATGCAGTTCTACACACAGGTTGGCTAAGCTAGCTAGTTTGCTTTAATTGTATATTCAGTCAATGGGGTTGCAGTGCCCACCTGTCTTGTAAACCTTCTAAATACCCTGCATGGACCCTTCCTGCATTGTGCCAGTTTGTGGTTCAGTAAATAAAGTACAACCTGGTAACCCAGGGTTGCCTGAGTCCAGTTGCCACACCTGAATCAAATGAATGGCTGATTACCAGGTGAATGAATTCAGCATTTTGATTCAGGGAAGCATGTAAAAGTTTAAGGAGGTCTGGCCCTGGGCACCCCTGTTGTAACTTTTGTTTTCTTTAACACGACTTTTACCTTCCCCAGGAGCAGCCACATGAAATCCCTCATTGTGAAATCGGTCTTGCATGTTTCTCTAGGCCAGGGCAAGGCTTTCAGTCTGGGCAATATGAAGGAATCGTTCTACATTGCAAGGAGAGCGCTGTGGTGAGGCTCCTGTGTGTCCCCAGAGCAGCCAAAGAAGCCTTAGTTCTTCATACACCGTCTGCTGCTGCGCTGCTGCTCCTATTTAAGATTCTTCATTTTTTCTGTTGCTGGACAGACAGGAAAAGAAAAAAAGACGAACATTGCTCTTATAGTAAAACGTTTAGGCAAGTAATTTATTGAACAATGTAAATTCATACAAAAGAATGACTTAAAAGATGATTTGGGATGGTTTGTGCATAACCCTCTGCTGTCTCTCCAGTAACTGATTGACTGAATTCTCAAGCCAATATAATCTGGTCAAAGCCAATTTTCTGTGTGTGTTAAAGACTCCTAGAACATGGACTTCCACTCTTCTTTGATGAAACTTTATTCTTGTGATGGTCTTATATATGCACTCAGAAAAAAAATCTGAAGAATGAGCCTCAAGTAATTGCAACACAGAGGATTTTTCCATAACCTTTTGTGTTGATTATTCTGTTTTCACTTGAAATATGGCTCATATCGCTTCAGTCTCTGTTAAGGTGTACTATAAGACCATAACTCAATATTTCAACCGAATCAACCTCAATAACTTTCTTTGGGTTTAATCAGTTGACTTCTTTTGTGATTTTTACTGAAACTATTTAGATAATAAAGTATGTGCCTGGCTTCTTTCTGTTTTATTTTGTGTTTTCATCCTTTTCTACTCGATCTGAATCTACGTCCGTCTTCTATGTTTTTCTCTCTCTGGATCTGCCTGTTTTGTGTGTGTCATGTCCTCCGCTCTCCTCACCTCCAGTATGGAGGAGGGTGTTCGGACCTCGGGCAGCTGTGGAGGAGTGGTCCTCTCTTGCACTGACAAGCTGAACAGACGCACTGTGTTGGTTCGACCCGTCAGCAAGCAAGGCTCTTTCAGCCACTTCTCTGGCTTTTCCCCTCCTGTAAGAATCCAGCTTCCTTTTCCTTAATTTTTTTTCTATTTTGTGAAATCTGTTTAACATCCATCAACAGTGGGTCAAGAATTTTCTCTTTGATCCTTTTATAAATTTTAGGCAATTGTCACTTCAAAAGAAATTATCCTTTTAGTAACCATAAGAAATCATCACTGACTAGAGATGCTCCTATTAATATTTTTCCGTCCCTGATACTGATCTGACTCATTTAATAGGCGTAGGCCAGCCAACCTGAAGGATGATGCTTTATTAAAGTTATTAAAATCACTGACTGCCATGTTGTTCGCTCAAAAGTGCAGTAAAATACTCTGCAAAAGAGTTCATCAGTATTGCACGGTATTTATCGCCATCAGTGCAGGAACTGTAGAATCTTCTATTCTTCCTTTTCTAGACGTCTGCCCATATTTTGACCTAACCAGAACTTTCCTCAATATCCTCTGCTGCCATGTTCTGACTGTGTGTCACTTAAAGCGTGCTTTGCCTTATCATTTGATGATATACGTGACTAAACATACAGTTACAGTCAATCTAGTTGACTCTCAACTTATTTCCACTGTTTTCCACAAAAGTTTATCTTCGCACGTTTACTCTCTCAAACCAGAGTTTTAAATTTAATCATCTCATTTCAAAGCGGGGCAAGTTAATTTTGTGGTCAAAACGTAAAGAAAATGTTGTTCCGCTGCCTTGGGAACTTAGCTTTGAATGTGATTACTAATGTTGCAAAGCCTTCTCAGCAAGAGCTGACTGTGGATATCTTAGCACATTAAACAGAACAGGTCACATTCTGTTTAATGTGATCTGAGGAAGTGTAGCCTCTCTGGCTCTTTCATTTAAAAAAAAAAATAAAGGTAATTCTTAGTTGAAAACTACTATTTAATCTTCAAAATCTTGTTGACAAACACTATAAAAAATTTACAAGCTGTGCACATGACAACACATACACCATAATTGCTAACATTGGCCACACAAAACTAACTCAGTTGTGCGTCTCGCTCTGGGTGTGGCTCCCAGTAGATCCACAATGGGTACTGGGTTTGACTTTATTCAGGGACTTTAGTACATGGGACTGGAATGGACATCTCTAACTTTAATGAAAATATTTATGCCCTTTGGTGCTTCAAATTTGGTGGTCCACTGTTACTGGATGTTTTTGCTTACCTTGATGTCTTAAATCAATCCACCATACCTTCAATCAGGACATATTTCCAGATTTTTAAAAACTTCTAGGTATCTTATGATATATATATATATATATATATATATATATATATATATATAGAGAGAGAGAGAGAGAGAGAGAGAGAGAGAGAGAGATAAAAAGTTTCTAGAATCTGATATTTTTTATGTGGACTGATTTCCTGCTTCTTGCTAAATTATTTTACTAAAGGTGAAATTTGTTCTCTAAGCCTTCCTCATCAGTAGCTTCAGCTTGGCTTTCTTTTTAGACCGTCTCATGATAAAAGGCTGAAGTCTTTGGATGAGGTCAAGTCTATTTTCTAAAAGACAAAAGCTAAGAAACAAAATGCAAAATGTATAGTCATAAAATCCTGTGTAATTTCTTTTATAAAATCATTCTAGAACTGACTAAGTATATTGAAGTCTCCATTTGAAGAAAAAAGGAAAAAAATAAAAAGTAAAGATTGACTCCTCATCCAAGAATTTGAGCCAGAATCATACAGAACAGTTATTGGACTTGCCTTGCTCTGTGCGATTGTGTCTGTTGTCAGACTGGTCTGTCCTATCTTGCATCAGATGGCAGCTAAAATCCTGGAAGGTTCTCATCAGCAGCATGGTTTCCTTTCGATCACCTACACCCAAGCTGTGACCAAAAACGTCCGGCACAAGCTGACCTCGCGCCCGGAGCGGCCGTCTCGAAGCAGCATGACCACTCCAAGCCAGAGGACGGCCAGCGACCCCCTGGCAGACAGCTCGCCTCAGTACCTGAGGGAGATCCTGCTGACTGCACAACCCTTTGATGTGGTTTTATTTTGTCCCTTGCTGGCTACTGTAGCAGGGGTATTTCAGGTGAAAACAATACATTTTGTGTATTGGGGAGATATTTTCTCAATGGAAGCAAGAACCAGATTATTTTTCAGCTTGCATAAATAAATAGTTATCACTGCTGAAAGAAATTATATAAGGGGGACAATGAATATGATGTTACATAGTAGTTGATATATTACACACTGTACTGATGATTTACTTCATTTGTTGTATGTTTATCTAACTTTAAAACCCATCATAACTGTGGCCTTCTGTTTGCTGTGTATTGCTGTGGCTTCACGTCTCTTCAGACTACAGTTCCCAGGCGCTACAGAGAGCGAGGGAAGTCTGCAGGTCAGCCAATGCGGAGCCACACGTTGACGTCCAGGTGTTTGCCTCTCATTTACATTAACACCAGTGTGATCCGAGTCTTCTGCCATGGCACGCAAGACAGAAGCGCAGCTTCAGGTCAGACTTTTATTTCTTGATTCTCACATGGAAACAACAATATAGTAATATAACACATATACAATATACTTTTTTAATAATTTTTACAATTTTTGTGTTTTTACAAACCATAGCCCACTAACCTGACTTTTTTCTTTCTGACTGTCACGCTGTGTTTTATGTCTCAAAATCAGTGGAGCTCACGTAAAAACAAGAATTGAAAACAAACGTTCAATTCTTATTTTTTTTGTGATAATGATAAAACTGACCATATTATAGAGCAGGGGTGTCAGGATCATGAATATCCTCAGAGTCTTGTGTTGTGCCAGAATGTATTGAATGTATTGATAAAAATCCGTTCAGAAACTGTTAATATATTAATAGCTGTCTAGCATTTGCTAAGTATTAAATTAAATAATATTGAACATTTTTTCACATTGGTCAGTCCCTTCAGGGCTTTGCAATTATTTTTATCATTTTTTTGCTATCAAAATTAGTGATTTTGTGGTGCAAATACATTACAAGTATTTGCAAAGAACGTTGCAATGTTTGTGCTTACATATGACTTTCTGTTACTTCCTATATTGATCACAAACTATAACTTGACATCAATTAGGCAGCAGTGTAGAAGTAAAGAGTACTACCACCAGCTACCATCACCAACGTCTTTGATGTTACCAATGGAGAATGTTTGACAAATCTTATGTATTAATAAATTAATATTTAACAGATACGTGCAAAAGGAACACAATTTGGCTCTTCTAAGATTTTGACTGTTTTCCTTTTTGACAAATGAAATACAACTATTTAGGTAGCTGTAGTTTAAAATGTGCACTCATTAACTTGTTTTTATACAGGTTTTGTTAGATTTTTCGTGTGAATGTATCCTTGCAGAATCCAGTGAGAAGAAGGAAGACACCCTTGTGTTAAAGCTGGGTTCCCTCAGCATGGCTCCACAGGCTGACAACCCGCTGACCCGCACTGTGCTGCGAAAAGATATTTATCAGTAAGACAAACTCTTTTTTTCACTCAAGCTCCTCTGATAAATTTATGATTTCATGTCCTAGCAGATATTTACTGCTGTAAAAGCACCGTCGAAACACCAAGGAGATGACACGAACACATTTAGTGGACAGAGGTTTACAGATTTATCACCAAGTCACTCTTCCTGCTTGTTGCATATTTCAGCTGCTATCTCTAACATCTCCTTTTGTTGCTCAATTCAAATACGGTTTGTACAGCTCGATTATACTCAGCTTTGAAGTCGCACAGAGCTAGAACTGGCTGTTCCTAACCACCACAGATAATTCATTAAAGATGCCTCTGTGTATTTTTAAACATTAAGGCATGCAACTATTTTAGGTATATTTTTTGCATGTCCCATCATTTGGGCGCTCCTGTGTCCCTTTGGGAATGTTCGCCAGGCTCTTGGGAAAGTATAGGATGCAAAGTATAATTGCACCTCATAGTGGTATCTGTGCCCCTGCCATGACAGAGCAATGAGAGAGAGCCGTGGGGGTCTGGCAGGCCCGCCAACTGAAACACAACACTGTTGACACAACCCCTCATCCCCCTGTGCCATGTGGATCAAAGCTGTAGGGCAAGGAAAATCTGGACTTTAGAGGAAAATACTTTAGTGCAAAACACATTTTCCTGCTATAGGCAGCAAGAATCTGGATTGTGTCATAGCTGCCTCAAAACCACAGGCCCACAGAGTGTATGCTTGCGTGCGCGTGTATGTGTGTGTGAAGGAGGTAGCAGTTGGGCAGATATGAAGCTGGCAAACACATGTAATGAGGGAGATAAAAGTGGTGCCTAATGCTTTGTGCAGATGCAAGTGAGATGGAGAAAAAGAGCAAGTAAAGTGGACAGAAATGTAGAGGAGGGGGGCAAAGCGAGAGGCAGTCTGACTCACTGGTGTGTTGGAAAGCCTGAAACAGTCCATGCTTGATTGACAGAAATCCAGCTTGATTCCCCGTCTGCGCTGATATGTTTGTTGTTTGTTTTTCTGTCAGCCGGTACAGCTAACTGCGGCTTTAAGAAGCTCGGTATCCATGGAAATTGCACTTGGTCTTCGTCACTGACTTCCTGGCTATGTTGTTGTTATCTTGTCAGATGATAAATGATGATCTGTGGCATGGAAAATAATCTGCAGTTTTTCTCAGACTTTCTGCTGAAAAACCATTAAGACCATCCATGTAATTTCAGCCTTTTACTGCGTAACAGTGTTCTGCCTCTGGTAGTTAGAGGACATGCAGCTTTGTGGCCTTGGTGCCCACATCTGCTTACACATTGATCGCGTCACACAATGCTCCACCCTGTCTAAACAGACACACTGTGCCATTCAGCACATTTACACACACATAACATGCGCATCAAAATGCAGTAATGTTCATATTTCTAGCTATAGATTCACAACTGCGCATGCAGGACACCAAAAATACATATACAAAGTCACATCCTAACAATAGCCACAAGCTTGTCTATGTGTACAAAAGCACCAACGCTGAGTCATCCCCGTAACCTCTTCATACAGAAGCCAACAGTCACCACGTTTTGCTCTGCAGTGAAACCCAGGAATTATCCTCAACCACTTTCTATGTTCTTTTTTCCATTTCTAACCAGGCATTATCCTCACCATCTTCCCTCCAATCCTGGATGATAGCACTTCTGAATCCCATGATTGATAACTCAGATCAGAAACATGTTGTCTGTCAAGCCAAGCACTTTTCTGTGCTCTGTATGTGCTAAATTCTGCAGCTTGTGCTCCCCCAGTTTGCCTATAGAAAGTCATAAAGAAAGTCTGTAATCATACAAACCGATGTGTGTTTACTGTCTTTAACCAACTGTCACTATAGCAAGAAACATGTCCACGTCCCAATAGCCATTTGCTACAGTTCCTTTTAAAGTCCACCGCTAATTACCTCCGCTGTTATAATTAAATGACTCATTTATGCAGCTATGCTTTTATTGTCTGCTGTTCAAAAAATGAACAGTGTCTAAAACCAAGATTTATTGTTATGCCACCCGGGGAGACGAGCACTGAGATGGGAGAGCAGCGAAGGCTAAAATAGCAGACATATGTAAACACTTAAATGGAGTATATGAAGATATAATTTCACTTACACTATTTCAGACACATGCAAAAACGTGTACATCCAGTTGTAGGCCTGACACGTTCAAAATGCAATATGCATTTATCATTAGGAGTTAAAAGACTTCATCAAAGAGGCTAAAAACTGCCTGCTTGGCTGGGATATGACTGTATACTGACCAGAAGTTATGACAGAACTGCAATCTTGCCCTCTTTTCCTCTCTTATCTTCAGTTACAAGGCCGCTGTCAATTTATACAGCTGAAATCATTTTTCTGTCTTGAAAAGAAAAAGCGGGCATTCTTGAAGTACACGAGCAGCAGCCTGGGAAATGTCCAGCATTCTCTCAGCCCTGGCTTTTTTGTGGTTTGGGCCTCTTTTATATCTCATATATTTTACTCCCCGCTCTTTTTAAATGGGAACCATTCTTCGAAATAGTGTGTAGGAACTGGGTGTCCATAGTCACAACGATTGAATTCTTTTTCAAATTGTCCTTCAAATACAAGAGAACGAAAGTGTCCATGTCTGCGTTTGCTCGGTTAAAGATTTGTCTCATTTAGTGAATACAGTGACAATTTCTCAGTTAATCAAGAAATATATGTCTTTTGAAGTGTTCAGCTTTTGTCCCATTTTATAGTGAAGTTGTAAGCTTTTGTCTTGTGAGCCTTTTTCATGTATTTGTCTGTAAACTTTTAGCTGCAGCAAAGCTTAAAAAAACAAGTTAAACAAGGAATCCCAACATTAATAACTGTTTTATTTTAGGTTACAGCTACTAGTTGCAGATAGTCAGTACGGCGTGCACCAGTGCTCACGCAGGACCCATCCGGTCACCATCATATCTCACACAGTACACGGTGCAGCGGAGCAGACTTAAGTGTGCGCTGAACAACAAGGCCTTTCAAATCCGTCATATTATGCTGCAAGCCTTGAATACACTTCATAAAACATTCTGTAGTGCTATGTATTATAGCTATTTTCAAAAAACAAAAGTTCAGACACTCACCCCGCGAGAAACTGAAGAGTATTCCTGCAGCCCTCAATGCCTCCAATCATATAAGTAGTCCTGTTCTGTGTGCTTTTTCACTTTCTCTTTCTGGTGGATGTTGTCACTCTGTAGAATTTGTACAACTGAACATGGCATCCCAAGTGGCAATTCTCTGTGTCACATATATATTACCATTATCAAAAATGTTTGAGTAGTCAAACAAAGTCGGTATGTCAATCAGTTGCGAGTTTCTCCATCCCCCAAAACTTAAATGAACACCATTCAGATTTACTCTGCAAACGAACTGAATTAAAACACAAAGTTTACCATTTTAAAACTGTTATTTAAAGCATGTTGTGGTTTCTTCATAACAAATAGTATATTTTTGCAAAAAATCAAAATCACTGTTTTCTCAGAAGTTGTTAAATTTTCTGTAGTTTTTGGTCTCTGTTTCTAATCTGGCAATTTGTTCCTTTTGCCATAATGTGTCACTTATGTTATCAGTTTTTGTAATGAGGTTAAATAAAACTATCAGATGATTCTTAGTTGGCCAGCAACGTTAGTTATGTAGGCTGCGGCATTTAAACCGTCATCAGCTGGAACCAAAAGTGTGCCTAGAAAACGCTTCCACACAATAAACCACCACCAGTATAAGGCAGTAATATGTATCTGGAGGGATAGATCTACGCACTGAAGTTGTTTTCACCAAAATTTGAATAGATTTTTACTATGATTTGAATTGAAACATGCACAACTTAAGTTCCTATATGTTGTCTGAGCCTGTTTGAACTTTACTAACCATGTCTAAATTTTAAACTTAGTGTTTTGTTCTTAGTTGAATGTTTGACATGTTGTGTGTTTAGAGTTGCTGTTGAGTATATTTTATTTAAAAGTAATGGTAATCTGAAATATTGCTTCCTTTCTATTGTTTTGAGCCTGCCTGCCCATTTTCCTTTGACTTCAACAAGTGATTTTCATCCATACAACTGGATGTTATATGATTTTTAAACTATATTTGGTAAACCAGACGGTTATGTGTGGAGATTAGCAGTATGAAGTATTCCATGTGACACCAATAACTATTCCACATTCAAAGTAGGGCTTCAAACGCAGGATTTTAAATGTATGATCTACTGCTCACAAATTTATTAGTAATGGAGTGCTCTATCAGATAACCGTCTGAATAGTTGAGTAAGTGGATAAACATGCTCTGCTCCAGACATTCCAAACCTTTTTTTTTCTTGTGCAACCTGCAGTTCTGCTGGTTTAATGCGTCATGATCAAATGCATTCGTATGTCTTAACCAAAAATTTATGGTCAAATAATTTATTTCTGTATCAGAAATTCGTTCTCAGATATCTTCAGAAAAGTTACCAGTCGTCATGGTTTTACTTATATCTGTCTTGAGATTGGTTGCAGCACCAGAGTTTATTTCCATTGGTTACTGGAGTCTGAACAGTATATATAGAGAGACTAATCTAAAAATCCCTTTTTATGCGCGAGTGCCTGTTGATAATCCAAAACTTTCTGTCTTCTTTATAAATATTTTTTTCAACACTAGCTCAAATCAAGGCCAAACTCCTCACAGACAGTGAGCTGAGAATGTAGACATCTACGAACCCGATTCATTTCCTAAAGTATGTCAGGATCAGTAAGCAGCATTTTTTTTTTTTTTCTGGGGTTGTTGGAAATCTGTAAAGACCCTCAGAGCCACCATTCTGTCTGCAGGTATAGGTAGCTTTTTCATTCATCAAACCTGCTACATCCACCCTTAGAAGTTACTAACGTCAAGCTATTGTGCTAAACTAACTGGATTTACTGTCACTCGTTTGATTAAAAAAATCATGGCCTATTGACTCTTTAGCTCTTTTTCTGTCACCCTAAATATAAATAGAACCATTTATTGTAATCTATTAACAGTAAAAACTGTCACAGCAGAACAGCATGTGTCTATGTGAAATTATCAAAACAGAGATTTTTAGGATTTTTTAAAAAATATTTAATATTTCTTTTTTATTCCAATTCTTCATTTTCAGCACAACCAGATGCCTAAATGCAATGGATTACTATAGTGTGAGTGGGTGATTGCTAATTTGTATAAAACAATTGAACAGGTGCACTTTATAAAGTCACTGGTAATTGTGTTGAAGACACAAACATTCATTTTAATAAGTATTATTTTATTCATTTGTGACAGGCACATTGTGGTTAAGTTCAAGTAACGCTTTTCAATAAGCCCTGGATTTTTGTCTGTGAACCTCTCCTTTCAAAGTTCAGACTATGAGCAATTTTTGTGACCGCTTGCTTCCATGTGTCCGTGCGTGTTTCTAAATGCTCGTCTAAAATTACCCTGCACATTTCCCGGCATCCCCACACCTACATGACACAGCCTTAGATTCCATCCCATGCTCTCCCTCGGAGAGACTGAGAGCACACCCCACTGCCACAAAATATAGTTGTTGTTTTTGTTTTGATGTGTTCATGTTGACGAGTTTCCACGGTAACGGCTCAAAAGGTTGCAATATCAGCAAAACTTAGGGTAATGAGATGCTGGTATTTCAATGAACACTTTTAAAAATATGCACTCTGTTGGGAATAATTTTCTTCCCCACTTTTTTTTTTTTACTTTCCTGTAGATTCCACCAAACCGTTCCTCTTTAGAATATAATCTGAACTCAATTTTTTTTTCTGGTCATCCTATTTATGAATACAAGCATTTTTCTATTAGTCGTGTCTCTTTTCTCTACTCCAATATCCCAGTTGTGGTTATTTTCAGGAATGCACAGCAGTCCTAATATTTTTCTTAAAGATTAAAAGAATTCTGAAGGTTTGGTTCCAAACTATTTTGACAAATTTCTTTTCGGTTTATGGAGCACAGCAGTGAACCTAGTGTAGCAGTGACACTGAGTTTCCACATGGGTAGAGCGTTCTTCTTTACACTTTTTTCTTCCCGTTTGTGTCTATGACCTTCTAATTAGGAATCAATGTCTTCATGTCTTCCAGGGGTGTAAATATCACATCAAACACAGGCCTGTTTCCTTTAGCTGCTGGCCAGTAAACTACACCGTATTTAATTTTATACCAAGTCTCTATGACAACCATTAGACTGCTTTTTGAATTCCATCTGGATATTTTTGGATTAATGCTGAAAACGCCTTTGCTTTCAAACTCTCCCAAATGCTCTTTGGTCAGATGAGACTTAGCCTGAGCTTTTCAGGCTAAGTCAGGCACTCGAGATGATTCTATCAAAGACAAAGGATGAATATGTAGAAGAGCACCTCATGCCGACTGTTAAGTATTGTGGACGATCTGGTATGGTTTTAGCCTGGTAAAAACTAGCTCCTTGTGCTAAACTAGGGTCTGGACCCTCGGCTATGGAGAGTGCATGCTGGAGGTGTGGACTCTGAAGTTTTAAACAATTGGATCTGATTTTACCCAATCGCTGATATTTGGGCGTGACATACATAATTCACCAGCTCGCCTGTGAAGGAAGCTACGATATGAAGCTTACCGGAAATTATGTTCACTAAAAACAACAACCTCTCACTGCGAAGAAAAATGTCTCGATTTAAATTGCGCCATGACACCTTTGCTAGTAAAATGTCTTAAACTGTCTTCTGTCTCCGACTTTAATGTCTAAATATTTAGAAACTTGGGAAACTACAACCATAGGCAGGCTGCAATTCTAAAACAGCATAAATCGATGTCAATGTTCACAACTCCTCATTCTGTTCACTGATTGGCCCAGATGAAATGCATCCAAAGAATGCCTACACGAAGCACTGAAGGGAGATAATAATCGAGTAGAACTGCGTAGGACGGCAATGGCCAAGCTAGGATGCCGTGGATAATTTACCTTCCAAAAGCTGTAAGAAGTGAAGTTTTTGAAACCCAGGACATTTAGAATAGCAGTCTGGGAACATGCTAGAGAACAGCAAATGTGTCATCATTGGGTCCTTTAGCAGGAAGAAGTATCGACAAGAATACCAATAATTGTGTTTCTGGGAATTTTGTTTCAAGCTATTTTTTAAATGGATGCTTTTCCCCCCACAGAACCAATTTACTCAATTTTAGGGTTGAATTTTCCTGAAATTTTAGCACATATTGCCAATAAAAGTGGTTTCTTACTGCCTCGTATCCTGTGTACATAATAGTTTATCTCTTCACACCTGATTTCCCTCACAGTTCCATCACCTCAAGCAGAACCCTCCTACTGTGAAGTGAATCTATGAACAGCACCTGCTGGGAACAAAGTTCATACTCCATATAATCTTTCTTGGTCATCACATCTCCAACTAAGTAATTTCCTTCCATCATTTCCCATCATTTTTTTCTCTAATTGTTGTATTATATCCTGTTTTGCTGGCAAAATGCACTTATGTATTTTTCACATTTCCTTCTACTCGTTTTCACTCACTCTCGCCTTCTGCTGGAAGTTGCTTCTGTCCCTCTCTTTTATTTACATCTATTTGTTATTTCCTTCTTGTCTCAGTTTTCGTCTCTGTTGCCCCAGTGTTGGTTAAACTGGTCCCGGTCCCAGCTCACTGTGGTCAGCAAGCCACGTCCTTATTGCTGTTGAATGGCTGCCTGGTTAAACCCACATATATGTCCTAATAAGTGGTTGTGATGGGGATCCCCGCTCCATAGATAAATACAGCCAACCAATGCCAGGACCTTGCCTGTTCCCAATAAAATTTCTTCTCACTACATTAAATACACCCTTGTCTCCCAGTAGCTTCCTTTCTTCCGCTGTGTGCACGGACTGGTACGTACTGCTGGAGAGCTGGGAAACGGAGAATGTTACAACATTGGAACTCTAGCATAGTCTTTATTGAAAATGACTCGAAACCTTTGGAGAAAACTTTAATATAGTACGCTAAGAAATCAACTTGAACAGAGGGGATTCTCAGCTCTACACAGGCTAGAAAAAAAACTACATTTTAACTCTAAAGTTTGACATCTTAAAATAAATCTAACTATAGTAGATTAAATGTGTTCTAATTTAAAAAAGTTAGTCAGTCATAAGCCTGCAAGAGTTAAATGTTGTGGATTTTCAGCGCTGAAGATTTTCTGTAACATTGTTTCTCTTTCATGTAAGTCAGGTTTGCATTTTGTTGCCGCACCTGTAAAGGATAAAGTATTCTAATCTTATTCCGATATCTGGGTGAACGACCTCCTGACTTTTCCTCTTTGTGCAACAGCCATTCTTTTACAACGTTCTTAGCTTGTCTCCTTCTTTTTTCATCTTCCCCCTCATCTTTCTTTTCCTCATAAAAACCCAGCATTCCCAGCAAATGATTCATTAGATGCTTCAGTGCACACTTGCCTCATCACTCACTTTAGTCTGCTGCCAAGTGCCCCATTTCCCCGTTTGTTTACACTAGTGTAAAGTACTTCGGCTTTGCTTCCCCGCTGCAGCGGAGACGAGCTCTTTGGGCCACACACAGAGATACCCAGGACCCACTCTTATATACATTGTTTTAGAAACTTCCCATGCTGCTGAGCAGGTTAAATGATCAACTCAATTCAGAGGCAGCCTCTGATTGGCGCATTACTATAATAAAAGACCTCCTAAATGTCCTGTGTGGAACATTTGGTGTGATCTACTGGCAGATTTAAACTATTAATAAATATTTGCGGATATTTTTTGTGGTTAAACAAATGGATGTGAGAGTTTCTGTGGTTTAACTTAGCATTTAGTTCAAATTCAATTATTCTTCATTCTGAAAGCATCAGGTGACTTATTCCCCCATCCAGCATCACCATGATGTCAAAGTAAGCAGTTCAGTTCAGCTCAGTCTCTGAAGCAGGCTATAGGTTGGGTGAACTTGATCAACATATCCAAATGCCCCACATCCTGTCTGTCCTTTTACCTGCTACTGGATGTTAGCTATAAGGGAAACAGAATGTTAAGTCTCTATGTTTAAATTTTTTTTTTTTCAAAGAAATGGCGCATTTAAGTAGCCCGTAGAATTTAATAATAATAATAATAATAATAACGTCTCCAGGTTATTATAGAAAACATTTTTGATGAAATGATTTGACCAGGCCTAAAACCAATTATATTTTATTCCTTCAAACATTGTTAGAGGTCATAACTAGGACTATACAGGAGTATCCTCTGTGAAAAACTGTAGATTTTAAACGTTGCTGTTGAACTGGCTTCTGTCAGTAGAGCATGTGTTTGTAGTGATTTCACGTGCAGCGATTTTTACCTTTACTTAGTGGGAACTGGGATGCTGTGGCTGTGCTTTCATGCTGCGGTTCATCCAGATGCAGCAACATTTAGAATCTCTTACTGCCAGCGAGCCAGCAGCTTTATACGTCTATAAGTAAGAAAGTGGTCCTGCAGTGTCTTTTGGAGAAAGCAGTTGAATATTTCTATGCTTTGCAGAACTGAGTTTCTGAAACATTAAGCCTTCTTCTCCGTCAGGCAGGTGTACATTCTTTACACACTCCTTGCTCTGCAGAGTTCATTCTGTCCTGCCTTACCTAATTCTTGCTTCTAATTTTATTTTAAACTTAATATTCTATGAATTATTAAAAGACGGTTTGTACTTTCAGCTGGTCAGCATGTCTCATGTCACCACAAACATACTTTTTGAATGTTAAGAATCTAGAATAATTACTTATGATGCTTACTTTTTGTTGCACTTGGACTCATAAGGAATGATTTGGGATGCTGTGTTCACTTGCACAAAAGCATTTACACATTTAAACATTACTTCAGATGGAATATGTTAATTTTGCTAGTTCTTTTTTTTTCTGTCATCCATTAATCAAAATAAACACATCAAACTCCCAGCCCTTGTATGTGAACTTATACATTGTGAATTATTCCATAGAATACATTATTTTTGTAAATTGATTTTCTAAAAATAAATTCTGTTAAATTCCTTTAAAACTCAAAAGAAAATTATGCAATTATTGTACTGAATATCTGGAGTCATAATAAAGTGCTTATAATAAAACATTAGTTAGCACCAATCGATGAGAACTCACTTTGCTGACAGAAGTTATGGAGGAGAAGATGTCATGAAATGTCACTTTTAGACCATAAAGTCAAAGTTTTATTCATTGTTTACATTTAAGTCACAAAGGCCAAAAACATAAATAAATTTTAAAATGAGAGCCCAGCAAGCTGTTTTCCCTTTTTTGAGCACACAGATCAGTCATACGTTCATGTTCACCGACTCCTCTCGTGAAAAAAAACAAGATAAAAAACTCTTGTACTGGAGGGTCAGCCAGAACAAACATTGCTTTTTGTCATCCCAGCAAATGAAACACCTGGTGCTGGTAAACTCAGAGGACATATTTCACATCGCCTTGACACTCAGGATTAATATAACATTGAATTGTTTTAGAAATGAGGAAGGCCACTGCACGGAGTAAATCACACACCCCTTATTATTAAAGTTTGCTCTTAATTTACGTTTTGAGTGAGACAGGATAGCCAACAGATGAGACTAGGAGATTAGTTGGAGGGACAGTGTGTGGTGATGTGCACAGGAAGTTTATGTTTAACTGCTGAAAATACTGCTGTGGCTTTTTATGTAGATTTTAGGTTTCTGGCTTATATTCTCTCTCTAAAAGTGCATTTACGAGGGAATAAAGAGCTGTGGCAGGTCAGTAAGAATATAGGTTTGCATAGAGTTGGTCATATTCATAGAAAATATATATACCGATGTGTTCTGGTTTAGTTTCCAGTGTGAGTAAGTTTAAGTCCCAACTCCTAGGCTGAACTCCACAGTAGGAGAAGACACACACATGTGAGTGATCCGGAGACTGAACCATATGAACAAAATTAACAACCAAACTCATTGGTGCAAACAGTAACAAGAAAACCATTACAGAGATGTACATTTTCTATCTCACCTCCCTCTAGATTAAATTAGATGGAACTTTATTTTCCCTTGGGAAGTTTCCTCGTAACAAATTCAGTAACAGTTCTGAAGTTTTAAATGTTGAAACAAAAATAAGTTAAATTTTAATATGTTTTACACAACCAGAACCCTTTTATATCTGAATCTATGGATGAAGGCAGTAGGCCTTCTTTTAAAATACTGTTCTAGGTATGATGTATTGCCCATTGGTGTCAGTAAAATCGTATGGAGCATTAATGTAAGTGTCGTAGTCACAGAGTGAAGCCACTTTAAAAGATCATTGAAGTCATCATGTACCTTCTTTCAAAATGGCTGTTCTGTATCTTTATCTGTCTTTCTGTCTCTAATCCCATTTATCCGTCATCAGTGAGTTTTTGACCACAGCTCTACATTTCAACTGGCTGGTTCTAGTAATGAACATGAGCCTGTATACAGCATCGTGTGTGCTGTGTTGTGGTGTCTACTGACTTCTGTGTACAGCCTGCGGTTCATTCCATAAATTTCTGTGGCCTGTGTGATGTTATTCTCAGGGCCTCTGCTTTGTGAGAAGATTGCACCACAACACTTGTACTCTGCGGCCAGCAGTTAGATGTTTAGGGGAATTGGGATGAAGAGAACCTCAGCCCTTCGTTCTGCTGTGCATTTTTATGGCTACGTTTTTGTGTAACACTCACGTTTAGTGTGTAGAAAAAGGGAGGAGTGAATGGAAGTGGTATTAAGAGTAACCATGGAGAAAAAAGTGGGAAATTGTTATAATTTTAAGTCATTTAACTTACTTCAAACATGTACAAATGTAAACAGATTCTAGACTGGCAAAGAAAAAAGTGGGTACATATTAAAACAAATCAGTCATGGTAAAAATAGTTAAAAATATATTGTCAAAGTCTTTGAGATAGCTTAGAAATCCAAAAAGGAGTAGAAGGAAGTGTCTGTCTGTTTGTGAAAGTGAAATATCTACATTTTGCATCCCTTTCTAGGACCATCTGCAAAGTACTCAACACACACATTTTCTGTTTATTAAAAAAATACTGCTTTCTATTTTAGACCTCGCCCACAAGTTGTTTTTTTTTCTAAATTGTTGGATTCACAAACAATCGTGTCCACACAGGCCGTTTCCGGAAATGTCTTCATCTGCAAAGAGGGAACGACCCAAAACGCTATTTTTACTACCCAAGGCCTGTAAGTGGTTCTAAACAGAGAGTATGGGTTATTGGTAAACAGAAGAAAACCAGAAAGGCAAGCAGCAAAGCCCAAGTAAAGGTTTTTGCGTGGAGTAACGAAGAAGTGGAGCTTCTTTTCCAGGTCTCGTTGGGTTAGAAAACCAACAAGCTACAAGACAAATTCATCGTTGTTGTTACGGATGACGAGATCAGGTTTATACTTTAGATCAGAGGTTGGGTTAATACGCTATTGCTTTCTCTGTCCACATGGATACGCAAAGGCACAATTTTCACCCTGAAACACATCTAAAACATATGTTTAATGTCCTCTAAAATGCCATTTCCTTGTTGATCTGTTTTAGGATTAAACAGTAAAGTTTCATCTTAAAACAGTAGGATAGTGCCACATGGGAACTGAATTAAAGTACATGCAGACCTATGTAACTCATTGATTGTTCTCATTTCAAAACAGGAGCAGCACAATGCTAGCAATTTCCCTCTCCATCATGTGGTTGTTGAAAGAGAAGTTGAATTTTCCAGGCCACACATGCAGACTTCTGCTTGGAGCTTTCAGGAAACTGCTCTTGTGTTTTGACATGCTGTTGTCAGTCAGGTCGAGATCCGTGGTGACAGAGGCGAGAGGGATCAGCGCTCACATGTCCTTCACACATAAAAGAGCTCAATCCATGGCTTGACCACACGGCCCATGGCTTGATCTTTGCTGGTCGTGCTTGTTGGAAACGGCTCATCCTTAAGCAGGATATCAGGATTCTAAGAATACATCCAACCTTTGAAGGTTTGTTTCCAGATAGCATCTTGTGAAATACATATTCTACCAGTTGTACTGTTTCAAAATGTGTGTGGCTAAATTTGGGGGCGTGTGTGCGCGCGTGTGTGTGTCCAAACTCCTTTTTTGTGCATTGTGTATCAGTAGTCCATTTCCTTCCAGCTCATGACATGTTGATGTTCTGGCATCCTGCATGGTTGGTTTGAAGCTGAGATAATCTTTATACACAGCAGAGGAGGTTTGCTGGGCTGTCAGGAGAATCCAGAAAAAGAGGTCACATATACCGCACCTTGATCAGTGGATTTTATTTGGGAATTTACAAAGCAAACCAGTAGCAACTTGAGAAAATATGGAGAGAGTAAAGATCCTTAAAAGCTCTTATTGCCAGCATTATAGGAAGTGGCACAAGATCGTCTATAATAAAGAAATAAAATATTTATGAAACAGTATTTCTCTTATGACAGCAAGATTTTGTTCAACATTATAGGTAATATAATAATTTTGTAAAATCAGTTCCACCTTAGCTTACTCTGTTGTGAAATACAACAAATTTGCATTTCTCTTTACAACTTTTCTCAAATTTGAATTAACACTAAGAGTGCTGTACTTCTTTCCACACCACCGTTACAGAAATGAAAGAAAAACATCTTCCCATCTTGGTTGTCTTTGTTGGTATGGACAATGGTGTCTCGCCAAGAAAACAAACATCAGCTATAAGACCAAATAAATGAATGTTTAGCTACATAAACATACGGATGAGGGGAGAAGGAGGTTGCTTGAAAAACAGAGGAATGTTGCGACATTTTCTAATGTCCATGTGTGAAACCACAAGCTCTTCTGTGGCTCGGGAAAGCGGGTGAGAAACCAGTGGCATAATTGCCTAATGCTTGTGTAACTACAGGCACATTACAAACCAAGGAGGCCCAACCAGGCATAAAAAAACCAAGAGTCTGCCACAAGCATTTCTTTTTTTTTTTATTATTATTTGCTCTGTGTTGTCTTGCATTCTTTTACACCATGTACCTTAGCACAAAAAAAAAACTTTTAAATATATAGAAGGAGACCCGATATGTTGGATTAATCTTTGCACCGCAGTGTATTTCCTTTGCTTTCTTTCTTGTTGAGGTCCCCAGAGATTTTTTATTGATGGGATCAAGATTAGGAAAGTTTACAGCAGGGTGCTCAGTGTGTATGAGAGAATCTCATTCAAATCACTTCAGCTGCAGGTTTGAGGGAAATGCGAAGCCGCAGTGTAGACAACTCAACTGCGGTGGTCTCCTTTCTTCTCTCCATAACTTATCCCACGCACACAAACACATACACAAAGCAGCACTCCGGTCTGCACACCCGGCCTATCCATTTATCATTTCACAGCTCCAGTTATGCACATGTAGCTGAAAGAAAATATATTAACTCCACCAAAAATGCTTTCCTCCATATGCCTATTCCCATATAAAATGCCTAAATGATGGCAGAACCTACATCAGTTCCTCAGTAATGATGTAAGGCCAGGGAATGTGCCCGCCTTAATATTTTTAGATTCACTTCTAACAGCTCTAAAGGCATTTGAAAAGCTTCAAAGATTTTTTTCTTTTTCCTTGGCGGTGGGTTCCCATCCATTATATGCAGCCTGGTGGTAGCATGGTATAGTTAGTATTTAAAAGCCACATTTGATTCTTTCTTTTGCAGTGAGCAGATGGATGAGTGAAGATTTATTGAGAGATCCAGATGATGGGCATATGTTCAGCAGTGAGCACAGGGAGGGACGAAAGATTTACATATAATATTACATATAGAAATGAATATAGTGCCTGAGTGCAGGCTGAACACAGTGAGTAGAAGTCAGCCACACAAAGACCTGCCTTTACTTGTTTGTGAGCATAGGACCTTGTCCACTCATAGCCAGATATCTAGGAAAACACATTTTTAAGCATTTTGATCTTACATCCACACAAAAACTCTAATATCACACAAAAAATAATATTTATAGAAGCTTTGACCAAAGTAGAGATTTGAGAAAACTTTGCATTTGTGAGATTTAGGGACAAATAATGTGGCAAAATATCCACATGCTTACATTGATATGATTCCCAAATAACATAGTTTTGTGTCTTATAACTTTATATTCTACTAAAGCCGCAACCGGCTTTGGAGGCCCTCGCAGCAAAGCACGCCAAAGGCTTCGTGGCGATTTAGATCAGTCTTTCTTCCAACAGAAAGAAAAGGTTGTGCAAACAACCGAGCAACCCAGGGACATTAGCACAGACATCAGCACAGACATCATGTCTCTAAGGCAGTGATGGGTATGAGGTCATCTGTCCAAGCGTTAGTCAGTGCAAACGCACCAAAAGGGTGGACAAACCCTATAAAAGGTGAGTGCAAAACAGGAACCTTTGGTTGGATCCTCCGGGCACGTCAGTATCTGCGTGTCGCAGTACTGACGTGTCGCAGTCAGTCAACACTGCACAAAAGTCTGCAGTATAGTAATGTGACATTCACGAATGATCCGATTTTTCTGAACAGCTTTTTACTAAAAAGATAGGACTGGAGCCTCACTGACAGCCGTTCTTTGTTCTTGTAATGCTCTGCGTACACAGCAGTAGCTATTATTATTTTATTATATACATTGATATAGCAAATAAATAAAACACAAGAACGAAAGCACGCAGAGCATGCACATTGCTCTTTGATTGATTGTTTTTGTCACCTGTCATGATGACAGACATTACAGCATTTTGCTAACTGGCTTCATGCAGCGGGAGAGATGGCGAGACCAGTCACTGTGTGCGCCTTGTGCTTACTTCTTGCTTGTTGCTCCTTTGTTTAATGGTGCAGTGTTCATAGTTGAACATTGTTTACAGTTAGTGCATTGCCTTACTTGCTATGTTTAATGGTGCAGACAGTGATGGTTTTTGACATGAATGATATGGGCAAACGCCCAAGGCAGAACATAGAGTTTGTTCTGCTTTTAATATTGGTTACATTTATTTTAGCTCCACGTATCTAATATCTTGGTGTTTTTATGGGAATGGGAATCTTTCAGATCAATTTGAGAAACAATTTTGATCATATTACATATTTTATCGTGACATGTGCTGCGGGGTGCTGGTCTTGGTCTTGACTTGGTCTTGGACCCTAAAAATCTTGGTCTTGTCTCGGTCTCGATACACTCTGGTCTTGGTCTTGTCCTCAGGTTAGGTGGTCTTGACTACAACACTGGAAATAAAACCTCATCAGACAGAAAGGCTGCATTGGGCACCGGTGTGGAAGTGCACGAGAGCATCTGCGGTGGCGAGTGGGCGGCGGTGCTAGAATCCCTGCGTTTGCGTATAGGCCGGAGCGGCGCTGAGCTGCGAGGGCCGTTTGAGGCTGCTTGCAGCTTTAATTGATATCGTTTTCATAACAACTGAAAATAGTTAATTTATTGTGCTATAAAATTGCACTACATGTGTGTAAAATATGTAAAAAAAAAAATCCCTGTTTAAAGAAAAAAAAAATCACAAAATCTGGGATCTATTTATTATTTTCCTTTCATATTAAGATGTTCTTCTACTGGCAAAATATACTACCAGGCGACGGCTTGCAATCCAAAAATTTAGCTTTTTTGTGCCCAGTGTTGACGGCCAAATAATTTTGAACTTGTCATTGAGTTTCTATACTTTCCTCTCGTTCTGTTCTTACTTTAAAATTGCTTCAGTTCCCACTCAGCTCATCTCTCTTCATTCGTCTCTCCACATCTCTGCAGGATGCTTTTGAACATTTCCTGCGTCTGCTCTCCTCTGCTCCTCTCTCGTTGTGGTCTTCTTGTTGCTACCTCTTGTCTGTCTGTCTCTGGTCAGCTTACACAATGCTGTAGAGTGTTTCCTGCCACCCGGGCTACAGGAAAGACAGAGCACACATCTCTGTTTGATGTGCCATCTCCTCTAATTCTTTGCACCTGGGCTGGATTCTGTACAGATTTTCTGGTGAACAGAAGCACTGCTTGTTTCCCTTTTTCTTCATCATCCCTCACTCAGTTTCTCAATGTCTCACTGCAGTTTCTTAATGCACAACATGCGTTTCTGTCCAATTTTCTTTTCAGAGTTCAGTAGGGGGTATAATCCTTCCTCCTCGGTGGTACAGAGGATTGTCATGTCAGCGTCATGACTTTCTGATCTTTTTTTTTTTTCCATCTAATAAAAATAAGTTCCAGCCCAGTTTCCAACTTGCCATGCAAACTCTTGAAGATTTAGTTTTTTTTTTTTTATGGTTTTGATTTTGAATCCCCCTCTGTGTAATTTCTTTAATAATTGGATGCCTTTTTTTCTCTAGCCCTTTTCTCCCTCATGATTGGTTTTCTGTGCCTCCAGCTTCATAGATGTCAGCCGTAACGGTCACAAACTTTGGCATTATGATATTTAAGGACTATTTCAGAGCAGAGTTGTGGTTTTCCAGGAGCCTGGCATACAGGAGCTACTTGTTCCCAATCATCCAAAAGTAGTTAAACATATTAAACAAGACAAAGGCTTTTATAGGGTGAGTAAGGCAAAAGTAATTCAAGACGCCAAAGGCTAGCTAGCTGGCGTCTAACTTTCAAAAGCATCCACTCAAAGTTGTTTAATCAAAAAAAAAAAAGAAGAAGAAAGAAAACCTTCTGCATATCCATACATAATAAACCTTTTAAGTTCTCTCTTTGGTATGCTAAACCAAAATACAGCCTTCTTTGGGTTATGTGGCATATTACAATACCAACTGTTGACCAACTCTTTTCAACATGTTTGCAGTGTTTAGGTTTAGGATATAAGAAGTGGGTTTTTCTGTTTTCTGTATTATGTTTGGAAAAAAAAAGCTTTTGAAAAAAGAATTATAGAAGAGAGAGGTCACCAGGAAATTCAAGCGTTTTTGCTCCGAAAAATGTTTAAATTGTACATGTTGTTAGAAGTGTTTTATCAACATATTAGAAAATCTTGTATAATTTTGTGAGCTGTGAGCATGTCAAGGTAAACATTTAAAACATTCAACCCGGTCAGGCTTCCATAGTTGCTTTTTTCTTGGTTGATATCCAACGAACCCAGTTGGGTTATGGAAATATTCTGGTTTACATTGTCTGGTTTATTGGCTTCCACCAATAATGGAAGCCAGACAAGTATTAGTCAAAGTGTGAACAAACTGGGAGTTTGAGAAGTTAGAGAATTAATTCTATGTCAGATGAGTGTTATATAATTAATAACAGCAGTAGCCTTCTTAATGTTTTCACCTACAAAAGGGACAGATGACCAACAGATTTGTGACTCAACAAAATGGAGTGATGGAGTGGTTCAGGCTTTATCAAGAATGAACATTTTAACTCTATCCTTAAAAGGTGATGGGTTGGTTCCAGGAACCATTACAGGTGGAAAAACTGGAGAGAACAATTAGTGATTTAATTAATAATGCTACTGATTGAGCTCGGCAGATGTTAAAAAAAAAAGTAAAACATTGAATAAAACAAGTAATTTTCTTATCTGAGAAACTGTAGACTCAAAAACAACTGCAGTTACCTTAGATAGTTAGCTGCTTCCTCTGCTAGTGATATTGTGACAGCCATTGCATAAAGTGTCTCCTCATATCAATGCTATCTGCCATCTTTGTTTTGATTTTGCCACTGCCTGCCTCCCACCGTATTCAAAGCTGTAACTCTTTCTCACTGCGGTGGTGTAAAAGTTGGATGGAATGTGACATGACCGATCAGACTGTGAGCAGTTTAAAGAATATCACATATACTATATATCCAATTCAGGACCAAATATAAAGGTGAACTTTGGTAAGATTTTAAAAATATATATATATTTTGTTCAAGGAGTGTCATTTAAAAAAAAGCAGATGAGGATCACTTCATCCTTTTCTCTACATCCATTCAGCATAATCAAGAGGTGCAGTTCCAAAGGTTGTTTTTATGTCAGAGGAGTTTATTAAAATTACAAACATGCTCCTAAAAACAACCAAAAGGCCAATTTTGATTTATTTGTGTTCTTTACTTTCAGAATGTGCAGGTTTCCTGGTTCTAAAGTGAACTCAGCATTCTTTTGTATAATGCAAAACACCTTACATAAATGTCATGGCAATGCTACCTATATGCCATGGACGAGCCATAGCATACCTTTGTTTTGCCTGCTTTGACTGGTGATTTCTGCAAGTCTGTTTTTTTTTAAAGTTTATCTTTTCTCGGGTCTTTCTACCTGAACAGCGTCTCCAGTAGAACTGGATTGCACATGGGTTAGCTCTGCAATGTTAGTTCTTTAGTCAGGGGGGAGAAAATGTGGAAAGAAATTCTCACAGAGAAATGTCACCTTGTGTAAATACACTTGGCGGCCTGGATGAATTGGAGATCCGCCTCATAATTATAAACATTGGTCCTGTAGTCATTCACAGAGGAGGAAGAATTAGCTGGTGCAGCAGCCATGTGTTCTCCAGATTATTGCAATTATTTTATGCAGGTTTTCTCGCTGACATCAAAGTATTTGGACACTATCTCATGAGAAAGTGTGTGCAGTCCTGGGCTGAACCGGGGGGGCTTTTGAGCTGCTCATAAAAGCCACCCTCTCTTTCTGCGGAGCTATTGACAGACGTTTTTAATTCCCATTATGCGGGAGCTTCCAGCAGCAAGCTGTCGTATTCTGTTTCATCGTGCCTTTACTTTGCTGCAATAGCACTTGCCTTTGAACAAAATGTTGTTAAAAGTTAAGAAGAAAGAAACAAGAAGGTCCTACTGTTGTAGCTATCTAATTACATGTTTGTTCAATCTGTCTGCTTAACCTGGAGCATGCGTTAACCTAATCAAATATGGCCATCAGTTCCCTGACTTTGTTTAGGAAACTTTTTGTTCTGCGTCCAAAACGGATCGGGCCTTGATATGTAATCTTGTTGCTTTAAATATTTGTCGGAATTCAATAATTGCTGTAAACAAAGTGTAATCAACTTGAAAGGGGTCCTCCGAAAACGCTTTCCTTTCAGAGATAAAGATGAGCATTCTTCAGATTACTTTGTACCGTGTCTTTGTGTACACTGCTTTACAGCAGCTTGGCGATATTAAACGTCTTAATCAATATCAAGTGGAAGAGTGAGGAAAGAAAAAAAAAAAAGGCACACAAGTAGCTGAAGCTGTGGGATCCATAAAATGCGCCTAATTTTACAGCTCTATAAAACACTCTCCTTCCAGGAGCAGGATTGAACAATTTATATGCAGGAGTAAATCACGAGGAGCGCTGCGAAGCCTGTAGAAATCTCAGCTTTAGATGTCGGAAGGATGTTTTGGTTTATTTTTTGCTCCTTTCCTAATAATATATGATTGTAAATCTCCTTTCTGTTTGACCCAAATGTCAAAATGGAGACAGATTCATTCATCGCTGCTCATTTTACAGCATTTTTTTATTATTATTCTTTAAGGAAACCTGCCAGTATTGCTGATACTGGTGTTTAAATTGCAACAACTTCAATTTGTGCTGATTTAATGGCACCTTGTTCATTTAGTGTAACATAAATTTTTATGCTAACGTGTAAAATTATTAAACCAAAATTATTTCTTTGTAGCTCTTCTCCAAGCAGGCAAAATTTCTT
>CAEGAE010014333.1:0-14189 GCA_903067095.1 Girardinus metallicus | reverse complement strand
ATCCCTCCTGCCAATGAGAATTAAATAGCACAGACTTGGGCCTTATAAAATCATTTCTGCCTGTTGCCGTCAGGCTTTATAAGGCCCAAGTCTGTGCTATTTGATTCAAATGTTTTCTGCGAACACTTATAAGTTATTTTTTTATTAATATATTACATATTACATGTGATTCCTTGGTATTTATTTATTTGTTTATATCTAGTCATTTTGAAATGATCACTCTTAGGTATATATATTGGTATATATATTGTAGCTTTCAACAAATAAGCAATTTCCCCTTGGGGATCAATAAAGTATATAAATATATATATATATATATGTATTTAAAGCGTTCAGAGACATTTTCACTGGAAAAAGACCAAAAACTCCTTTTATTTTTGGTTTTTCGGTTTTTACAGTGTGCCCCAGGTGATCGCGCGGCTTCACCTCTCTGCATCTGGTCACGTGTAAACGGTTTGCTGTGGACGCGCCTCGTCGCCTCGTCGCCTCGCCGCCTCGCTTGACTGACGCTCACAGGAATGGAGCTGATCGGATCCGAACAGCACAGCCTGAAGTTCTCTAGCAGGGATGGGATTCGGTTCAGCACCGAGCCGCGACCTCTTGACCTTTCCTGTCTGCAACAATTCGAGAGGCTGAAGAGATGAGATAAATATCAGCTCACATCTACTCTTCCTCTCCCTGCTGTCAGTCTTTCCCTCCATTTCTTTTTCCTTTCTTCTCTTTACTGCTTGAGGATTTTTCTCCCTTCTCTCTCTCTCGCCTCTCGTTGCTGCCTGTTCTCGACTGATGTGTTTTTCTCTCTCAGTTCATCTCTGCAGACCAAAGCAAAGGTTTTGATCTCACTCCGCTTCTTCTCCTCGTCCTTCTCCTCCTCACTCAGACGCTCTGTGTCTTTGCGCCAGAGTTTCCTTCAGATCACAGTTGGTGATTCTCTCTGATTCTGATTCAGTCCGAGCGACCCGCTTCTGCAGTGAAACCAACGCGTTGATTCCGAACAACGGCTTCATCACCATGTCAATGTTACCGTTACACCTGGAAATGAAACGCCTCATGTCCAGAGCCCGGCAGTAACTAGTTACATTTAACAAATTACTTTTACTTTATCTAGTTTCGAATGCAAATATCCTGAAATTAGACAAAACTAACTCACAAGTAACGTTACAGTAAACGGGAGTTTGTTTAAAGTCAGTAATTCTTGAATACTTATGAAAAAGTTCTAGTAGAATATTCCGGCGTTACCTAGCAACCCCAGCCAAGCCCAGTCCGTTACTTAGCAACCCAGTTCTAGTTCCACTGACCAATTATCTGACTCGTAGCTTGGGAAAAATATCTTGTAGAACTTTTTCTTCAATATTCAAGAGTTATTGACTTAAAACAAGTTCCTGTGTTTTGCTGAAAAGTGACGTGTTAGCAGAGTGGGGAAGTAACTAGTTACATTTACTCCATTACATTTGCTCGAGTAATGTTTTTGGTAAAAATGAACTTTTAGCAGTATTTTTACTTTTACTTCCGCTTGCGTAACTTTATTACTTATGAAGTATTTTATAAACTCTGGATTTTCTTCCCACTGAATGAAGACAAACATGTTTTAACCAGAAATCCACCAGACGCAGAAACACACCTGCAGTTTCTGTTAAAGTTTTTTAGTGGAAGAAACTGATTTGGAAAATTTTTCTTTTGCCTGATTTTTTTTTTTTTTTTTTGTTACCTAAATGAATTATTGTCATTTAAAATACCAAAATTTCCACTTAACTTTATATTTTATGTTATAAATTACATCATCATTGTATCTGATGATGTAAATTTTAAATATGAAATGATTGATAATTTGATAGGTTACTCAGTACTTGAGTAGACATTTTACCAAATACTTTTTTAGTTTTACTTGAGTAAAAATTTAGTACAATCTTTGGGTTCTCTGCACTTGTGTTTATTCTTGCTCTGCAGTTCGGAAGTCGATCTTCAAATAAGAAAAACATCTAAAAACAGTTTAGTTTTAGCCCAAGTTTTAGTATTTTCATCTGGTTTCCGGTGTAAATATCTCAGTACAAATGAAATAAGACAAAAGTAACTTAAAAGTAACTTTTCAGCAAGTTAAGTGCTTGTTTTAGTTAAATTATTCCTTAACATTGATTAAAAAAGAGTTCTAGTTCCACCGGCAGATTATTTCACTCTCCCCATGTTATAAGTGAAATAATCTGTCAATAAAAGCAATGCGTCTTCATCAATTTTAGGGAGTTATTTACTTAAAACAAACTCCTTTATCTTGCTGAGAATTTACCTTTAAGTTAGCTTCGTCTTATTTCAAGTGAGCTAAAGTATTTGCAGGAGGAACTAGATAAAGATACTTGGTAAGATTTCAAAACTGCAGAAATATTCAATTTCCAGTTTTTATTTTTTTAAAAGAAAGTGAGAGAGTGATCACAGTTACGTTTTGTTAAAAACTTATTAAACTTGTATGAGATCAGATTACTGATCCGTTCCAGCTGAGATTTGACCTTTTCTTGCATGTAAACATAAATTCCTGTTTCCACCTCTTCCCGTCTTGTTAATGAATGTTTCTGTGAAGAGGAGTGAAATCCCCCCCACAGTGATGAGGAAGAGCATCGTCTGCTGCCTCTGCGACAGACAGTAGGGTGTTGTTTAGAGTCAGCAATTACATTTACTTGAGTAACTTAAAACTTAAAAATGTACTTTCAGGAGTACTTTCACTGCATCATGCAGCATTTCTGCTCTTGCTTGAGTAAAATTTCTGAATTTTCTGCCCTCTGAATGAAAAAGCAAACATGTTTTAACCAGAAATCCACCAGACTCTCACACACCTGCAGTTTCTGTTAAAGTTTCTGAAGTTTTTTTTATTGAAAGAAACTGATTTGGAGAAGAGAAACAAAATTTACCCTTTTTTTTTTATTTATTTATTTTTTTTACTTTTATAAATTATTGACATTTTGGTCCTTAAAATACCAACATTTCCACTTAACTTTATATTTTGTTCCATCTGATGATGTAATATTTAAATATTAAATGACTGATAATTTGATCAGTTACTCTGTACTTGAGTAAACTTTTTACTAAATACTTTTTTAGTTTTACTTGAGTAAAACTATGTTGAAGTTGTGACCTCTGGGGGTTAATTCCTGCTTCCAAATGTTCTGATTGGACCTCCGCTGTTTGGGGGTGAATTTTAAAATGTTTGAACTGCAGGCCACAAAAAAATCACTCCGGCGTCCGCAAACGGCCCCCGAGCCTCACTTTGGAGACCCCTGGCTTAGATTACCTTTAATATTGGAGTTTAAGTCTCTCTAAGAACAGCGTTTTCTCTCTCAGTGTAATCTGAGCAGACACCTCCCCCCTCCCCGACCTGCTGCTGCGACGGGAAGCGTCCCCGGATCGAGTCCAGAAGCCCGATAGAAGGAGAATACGAGGAAATAAACAGCCGCAATAAACAAGAGGAGGGCGAGGAATAACAGGGAGACGATATGTGCTGCGAGGGCTGGAGGGACAAAATGTGAAGAGAGCGGAGAAAGAAAAAGGAAGAAGGTCGCTTTAATTTTTTGCTCTTGTTTGGCTGCTGCCGGTTTCCGGAGTGAATTTCTCAGAGGATGCTGCTGCCGCTGCCGCATCTCTCCGAGCGCAGATAGCGCCTCTCCATCCGCGCATCTGATAGTGATAAACGGCTGAAGGAGGAAGAAGAGCAGGGAGGGGAGGAGGAGGAGGAGATGTTGGCTGGACCTTCAGAAGGATTTCCCTGAAGCATCTGTCAGCATCTCAGTCGCATCTCTCCCGACTTCTGTCGGACGCGAAGGGAGAGGAGCCCCAGAAGAAAAGCGCGGATATTTTCCCTTCTCCTAAATTATTCATCTGCTTTCTGCGCTCCGCACACTCTGCTGTCTTTGTCTCACATCTTCAGAGGATGATTTCAAGCGGAGAGGCGGCGGACTGCGCCCCGGATTGCTCCAGCAGAGCGACATGCAGCCTAAAATAACCCCGGAGTCGGACAGCAAAGCGGCGGATAAATCGTCTTCTCCTCGGCGCACTGCTGGCTCTGGTTGCTCAAGCTTCCCTGCGGCTTTCCGTCCAGCTGATGTTACCCGGTGAGACGTCCCCGCAGCCTCCAGATCGCCGCTGATCATCAGCTGACCTTCCGCCCACCCTAAGAACCCAAAACAAACCAGCGCCCGAACTCTTTTTCATGGCTTTTGTCTTCAGAAGATGGAGGGTGTTACTGCTGCTCAACGTGCTGGCGGTCGCAGGGTTCATGACCTTCTGGGCCAAGTGCAACACCCGCAGCGTGCAGGCGGTCGGTCCGGAGGCTCCGGCTGACGGGAGGCGGCCCCGGGCCAACGGGACGGCGCAGGGGCCCAGCGTGAGCCACGAGGTGCTGCTGAAGCGGCTCAGCTCGCTGGAGGATGTGGTGTACCGGCAGCTAAACGGTAACAAACACGTTTCCACTCAGATATCACCTCAATCCCCACAAAACACCTGGGCAGTAAAACTCCGACACCTGTAAAGATATTAATTCGCTTTCGTTTTCACTTTTTGTACACTTTAAAACGTACCGATTAATCTAAATAATCTTGATTAATCGACTATTAAAATAATCACCAGCTAATTTAGTGGTTGATTAACCGTTAACTGAAGTATGCAGACTCTAAAACGGACATCTGATAAAAGAACTTCACCAAGAATGAACATATTTTGCATTTTTAGATTAAAAGAGTAAATAGTTTGTCTGTAAATACGCCTACAGTTGCAGATTTAGCTTCACCTGATTCAAATTCTGTAAAAAAAAAAAAGAGAAAAGAATCCTACTAAGCCTCTTTTCCTATTAACCGAAAAAAAATAACGAATCGATCAGTATTCAGTATATTTTTTTAGCTGAAGTTTCATATTTGCTACAAATTATCTATTTTTTGCATTTTAGGAAAAAATTTAGTTTTATTTTCCAAACACTAATTTAATTATTAACTTTTTGCATCTTCTTATGTATTTAGAATATTGTGTGGAAAAAGGCTTAAGTGGCTAAATGAAAAGTGGTTAAATTTTTTTAAATCTGATTAATCGATTAATCGTCAAAAAAATTATAAAAATAATTACAGCATTCTGAAACTATTTCCCATTCCTCTTCACTAAACATCTGAATCCCAGGCTGAGTAGATGGGAACATCAATGTGCAACACAGATTCTCTGTTGGATGTACATCTGGGCTTTGACTAGGCCATTCTGACACAAAAGTCTAAACAATTCCATTGGAATGCAAAGCTTCCCTTCAGTCTTTCATCCAGGATTATTTACCTTCCTCCGTCTTTACATCAATTATAATTAGCTTCTGTTGCTACACGTTCCCACAGCATGACGCTGCCACCACTGCATTCCACTGTAGGGCCACAGTTTCAGTTTTCCCTCTACATTTAATGTTTTGTTGTGGTCAGAAAGTTTGATTTTGCCCTCATCTAACCAGTTTTCTTCTTCCTCACAAACAAAGACAAAGGCTTTTCTTCTTGCCGCTGAAGCAGATTTCTGTGATCCTGTTTAACAGCGAAGTTCATGCTGAAGTTTCGTCGTGCAGTTTGTAACCTTTGAACCTCCATGAATTCGTTCAACCTGAAGGCTCGTCTTGTCCCAACAGGTCTGTCCAAGTCCCTGGGCCTGATCGAGGGCTTCGGCGGCCGCGGGAAAGGCGGCCTGCCCGCCACGCTCTCCCCGCTGGAGGAGAACGACGCCAAGTACCTGAAGGAGAAGTACGGCTACAACGCCTACCTGAGCGACAGGATCTCTCTGGACCGGACCATCCCGGACCACCGGCCCAACAAGTCAGTCTGCGCCAGCCACAAAAAACAAAAAAAAACAAAACTTCCAAGGCCTTCTAACGTCAGATTACAGATTACACATAATCATTTGGTGCTTTCAGCTGTAATAATAAAACAAGCTTTAATAATTCAGAAGCGAAACACGACTCGCTGAGAATAGATGCGCTTGGAACGTTTTCTGCTCTGCGAAGAAAATCCAATTAAAACTTTTGAAAATGTTTTTAATAATTCACATGGAAAACTTCAGTTGCAAGAAGTTCATTATTTCATCAAAAGAAAAGAGATGCTAGATTATCCCCACGTCTTCATATGAAGATGTAAGTCATATCGCTCTGGTGCTCTGTTGAGTCTTAAACATCAGATTTACAACATATTTCCAGTTATTTTCAGCTTTCTTATTCATTTCCAAGTTTACTCAACATAATTTATTCAAGTGAAAGTGAAAAGTAGCCAAGAAGTTACTCAAGTAAAAGTAAAAAAGTATTTGGTAAAAAGTCTATTCAGGTATAACCTATTAAATTATCAATCATTTAATATTTAACAATTACATCATCAGATGGACCAAAATATAAAGTTAAGTGGAAATTTTGGTATTTTAAGGACCAAAATGACAATAATTCATATAAGTAACAAAAAAATAATAAAATCAGGACAAATAAATTTTTTCAAAATAATTTTCTTTCAATAAAAAACTTCAGAAACTTTAACAGAAACTGCAGGTGTGGGTCTGCGTCTGGTGGATTTCTGGTTAAAATTAGGTTGTTTTCATTCAGTTGGAATGAAAACAAAGTAAGTAAGTATTTCTGCTCAAGTAAGAGCAGAAATACTTCATAATAAAAGTACTCAAAGTGCAGTGTAGTAAAAATACTCCTAAAAGTAAATTAAAAAAAAATAAGTTACTCAAGTAAATGTAATTGAGTAGTTACTACCCAACTATGTTTATATCACACATAACTTAGAAGAAATTTGACTACGCAAATTGATTGCTTGAAATTGGGCCTCTGTCTCTTTAAGAAGCTCCTGCTCTTCCTGAAGCTCCGCCTTCAGGAAGTCGTCACAACATGGCTCCTCTATTAACCCTTTAACAACGTTTTTATCAGCGTTTAGCTGAGACGCAGCTCCTATAATGAGCTCAGCAGCTGTTTGCTAATTGCTGCTGGCTAGTCTGAAGGAGCTGAGTGGGGGAATTGGAAGCTCGGAAACTGCAGCTCTGAGAAGGAGCTGCGTCTTGAAGGCGGGGCTAAGTCCACCGAGGCGTTTTTCTCAGCTAAATGGTTGCCATGGAGATTAAAGGATTTCTCAAACATTCATGAAAACATCAAAGCGACACTCCAGGTGTGTTTTTGATGAGGGAATAACTTCATAACAAGTGAATTTTGCATGATACTGTCTCTTTAAGTGATTGTAAAATAGTACTTGTAATTGTCTGTTATAAAGTTATAATATTTTTATTTTTCCTAATTTTATTTGAATATATTTCTCCACTCAAAGAGGTAAATCATGATTTGAAAACACTTTTTTGTATTTACTCAGATACAAAAAAAAATAATATTTATTAAAACTTTTATTAAAATTAGTTTGACGATGACAGAAGTGTAGAAAGAGGATCTCTAAAGAGACTAAATCTGTATATTTTCTCTTTATCCTTGTTGTAAATGTTTTTACCGAACGTTTCTTCTTCTGGGAACATTTTCCCGACCCAGTTTTCTGCGCAGGTGAGCAAATTAAAAGTCACTACCAACTACGGTCCTTTGCTCTTTGCCGCCAGCAGCTGCATGCCTGCATGGGCTTTTTTCCCCCCACCCGTTTCCAATAGCGTGGAAAAGCGTTCTTACTTGTCACCGCAGGGAGTCTTCCAGGGTGGTGGGAAAAGAGCGGCATGCGAAGCGAGTCTGGGTGTGATATCTGCAGCCTGGAAGCAGCAGCAGGATGTCAGCTGGAGCCTGATGGAGCCTCGCTGCGTTTCATTCAGGCTCCTTTTGCTTTGCAGAGCAGGAAGTGGCGGAGAAACACGGAGGCAAAGTGAAAAAAGCAGCTAATAGACACAAAACAAATCCAACATCGCTTGCATTAATTTGTTTAAACCTGCAGATGTGGAACTTTGTGAAGCCGATCGCATCCATCTGCACCGCTGAGGGAACCATACAGGACGATTACTGACACAGTATTCAGTGGCTCTGTACTTGTGAAGTGACAAGTTCTCAGTCACATTTGAAACTATCCATGCCGCTCTCCTACACACTGCTGTTCCTGCTTGTATTGATCATTCAGCATTCAGCTCTCCTACTGCTGGAATCGCCGCAGTTTCTACTGCGGCTCACTAATTTTAAGATATTTGCTTAAATAAGACAAAACTAACTCATAAGTAACTTTTCAACACAATATTTGAGCTTGTTTTAGGTCAATAATTCCTTAATATTGTTTAAAAGTACTAATTCACTTATAACATGGGGAAAATGTCTTGTTTTAACTGGAATAATCTGGTATTTTTATATTTGGAGATCAACTGACCTTTTGGCCATGAATTATCTTTGGTCTGCGAGTTCCCTTAATTGGTCAGAATGCTTTTAGCTGATTTAACCAGAAGGTGAGTCAAGGCTAAGTTTTTCTTTCAATTTTAATGGGGACCTATTATGCAAAAATTCACATTTTGTAAGTTTTTATACATCAATTTTGGTCTCTACTGCTTCTGAAAACAACATAATTGTTAAAAAACAAACAAAAACACCCAGCCAGTTTTTGGCAATAAGTAAATGTTTATAGGTGTCTGTTTCTAAAACCTTCGGATTGTAACGTAACAAATCAGCAGGCACTGCAGCGTTACCTAGCAACCGCAGCAGAATTCCGCCCGTTACCTAGCAACCTAGGCTGAGGTCCAGCACGTTTGGTCAGCTGCTGGTTCTACCGCTGTACGCACTGTACAATGGCTCCTGGAGAAGACAAGTGTTTTGTTGTTGACTTACCTTCCAGAAACCACTTGCTGCATTCTTGTTGGTTGTACAGGAGGCTCCACTTCTGCTTCTCAAAGACGTACGGTTGTATAATTACGCATCTGTGGCAGTCATTTTCACAAGTGAGTGTAGAAGTTGAGTTGGGGGGCGTGGCCAGCAGCAGCATATTTGGATTTAAAGTGACAGGAGACTCCAAAACAGCTCAGAATAGGCAGAACTGAGCAGGCTAAAATCTCATTATCTAAGAATAATTTCGAGCCAAATAAAAATAGTAAACATAGTAGGTCATCTTTAAGCATTTGGCATGCAGAGGTAAGTGGATTCGTGTAAACAGGATGGGATTAAGTAACGTTGTCCCAGGTTGGTTGCTCTGATATTTGAGCTGTAGTTGTGCAGATTGTGCGGTTGTAGTCTACATGTTGTGGGATTTATAAAAAGCTATGCTAGGTGTTAATTTCTTAAGGTAAACCGTTTTCCCATAGCATCACAGGAATATTAGTAATATCTGTGTATGTCACATCATATTGAGTTCTCTAGATTGACTATGTTAGGTTGATGAAATGTACATTGAGAAAATAATTCCTCAGTTTCACACCAACTCATCTTTAGATTTTCCAGTTTCCAGTTCTGCCTTCCACGGAGCGACTGGAGCTTTGAATATTCCCTTTTAACTCCCGTCTGATGTTCGCCTTTTAACAATGAGATCAAAGCTGCTGCAGAAAAAAAAAAAAAAACGTGTTTTGCAGTTTGAGGCAGTAAAAATGTTCTTTGAGACGCGGCGATCTTTTATTTCTTTAATTTGGAAACTAGAACTTTTCCAGTGGAAGTGGATAAAGTTGTGGGAGTGGACGAAATTTTGTGCTTCTTTTTCTTTTTCCTTTTTCAAGTCTATATTTTGATTAAAAAACATTTTCGACGTGTTTAAGAACTTTATAAATGTTTTCAATTTGCTTCGAGGACCTTTCATGTTCGTTATTTCTATAATAACACATCAACAATTTTGTTAGCCTCATTAAATATTTTGTTCATGTTGTAAATCGATTAGTTATTAGTCTGACGGATAAATACCTTAATTGAATATTTGACTGAAATGGAAGTTTATTTAATTTCATCAATAAAATCAATAACTAGCAGGAATTACATCTATTTTAATGATTAATTAAGTAGTTAACCATAGAAAAGACAAAGTATAATTACTATGTGAACAGAAATTTGGGAGGAAATGTGAGTTAATTTTTCAGATCATTGTTTCGTACATTAGTTTGAGCTTTATTTAAAGTATTCTCAGTGCTTCTCTTTGAAATTTTGTCACAAATCTGTAGTCGCAGTCTTAATGTCCAAGCTAAATTTAAGGGAAAAGTTTAGCAGAAGAAAGAGAAGCAGAACGGCCCGTTGGGTTTCGACTCCTCTAATAAACTGACAGGAAAACTCTTGAATTAATCCGGATCCTGATGCGTCACCGCTTTATGCTCCTGGTCTTGTTGTAAGGTCGTCTTGCAGACGACTGGATGTTTGGATTCGGAAACAAATTTTCAAAAGAACAAAAAGTAATCTTTAAGATAAAATGTTTTAATTTGTCTTTACCAAGGCTACACACGGAGAAGAAATTTGCTTTTAAACCAGATTAAACGTAGTTGTTGTGACTTATTTACAGTTATATGTCAAATGTAATTTGCTTAATTACTATTATTATTCACTGAATTCAACTCGATTGTTCGTAATTACAAAGTACAAAGCAGGATTGATTTTTGAGAGAGGAAGTCTTTTATTTTGAAGTATGAGTAACAGGATCTTGTTTTGTCTTTTGTCACTGTATTGCCTTCTATTGATTTCGGTTGCTAGGATACCAACAGCTGTTGCCGTCATCAGTTGTTGGATCTGAGTGCAGAAGCTTTCACTACGTAAACAGTGCTAATAAAAAATGTCACAAAGAAAAACGTCTCAGTTGTTTGTGAAACTGGTTGAAAGGTCTGAGCAGTGCTAGGACCCGCCCCCTCGTTCTGATTGGTTGGATTTCACCGAACATTTCTGCAGATGGCAGTAGGACTACACTGAGATGTCAGAATGGCTTAATTTTGTCACAGATTATATAAGTTTATATTGTCAACACTTAGTGACGGTTTTAAGAAATACGTATAATTTATGAAAGTAATCTACTGCAGCTTTAAGGAGCATCACAGCAATTTCTTCATCATAAACACACCAGGACCAATCATGATGTGGTTTAAAAATCTCTGTCTAACGTCACGATAGAGGCCAGTCATTCACTCAGTTGAAAACCTTGGATTTATTATTTACTTCCATTTATCTTTTTATCTGACACTGTTATTGATTACAGAGGCAACAGAGGAACGTGAAGGAAGGCGTAACCGCCTACATGAGAGCTAAACTTAGTAAAGCGTCACCCTTCCTCTTTGCTCTTCATTAGAGCTGTTTGAGCAGAGGTGAAAATAAGCTTCCTGTCAGCAGCACACACACACACACACGCACACACACACTGTGAACACAGCAAAAGAACATGTGATTAAGCCTGCAGAGAAAGCTGCATGTTTTTCCTTCCTTGGTGCCTTAAAGCAGCAGTGAAGGATGATTATGTGCAGAATGTTTGGTTTGCATTAAATTTAGCTAATATTTGCTTTTCTTTCTGCAGATGTAGAAAAGTCAGCTACCCCCGAGACCTCCCCCAGATCTCCCTCATCTTCATCTTCGTCAACGAGGCGCTGTCGGTCATCCTGCGCTCCGTCCACTCGGCCGTCAATCACACGCCGGCTCACCTGCTCAAAGAGATCATCCTGGTGGACGACAACAGCGACGACGGTCAGTAAGAGTCTCACAGTCCGGTTGAGTTTAAATGGGGACGGATTACGAGAAATTCACGTTTTTGTACTTCCGTTTGAGTTCCTACTGTTTCTAAAAACAACCCATCAAACCCGATTTTTTTGGCAATAAGCTAATGTTTTTTGGTGTCTGGAAAAATGAGCCATTTCAAAAACCTCTGGAATCTACAGAGGAACAAATCAGCCCAGTCCGTCACTTAGCAACCTCACGGAAGTGTTACCTAGCAACCTCACGGAAGTGTTACCTAGCAACCTCACGGAAGTGTTACCTAGCAACCTCACGGAAGCACGGCTTGTTACCTAGCAACCTCACGGAAGCACGGCTTGTTACCTAGCAACCTCACGGAAGCCCGGCTTGTTACCTAGCAAACTTCTAAATCTTGCTGAAAAGTTACTTGTAAGTTAGTTTTGTCTTATTTCAAGTCCAGATGTGCTCAATGTACTCAAGTAGAAGTACAGATAATTGTATGAAGAAATGTTCTAGTAAAAATAGAATTACAGGTTGGACTGTTTTACTCAAAGTAAAAGTAAAAAAGTACAGACTTTGAAATGTACTTAAGGTTATTTTCACCTTCAAGAATACAAAATGATTTCCAATAAGTAGAAAATGCTTTAAAGTTCTAGGCATACAAAAACGCATTATCTTTTTCTTTTGCTGACAACATTCTTTGTGTTGGTATGGACATTTAAAAAATACTGATATGCATAGTTTTTCTTCAAATCGGGATAATTTAGATGCACAAAACAGCATTCGTCACTATTCGTTCTTTGAGCCAAAAACACGGAAGGATTTTTAAAATAAGGCTACAGATGGGGAACGTCTGCATCCATGTTGTTTATCTGCTGCTTTGAGTTGGTTGCATCCAACTGAATGGTGAATTATAACACGATAAAACACTTTTTGTATTATCTTTATCACCTTGGAAGTAACAGGGCATATGTGAAAATATAAGGAGTAGAAAGTACAAATATTTCTCTTACAATGTGGGGAGTAAAAGTAAAAAGTCCTCAGAAAGATAAATACTGAAGTAAAGTACAGATACTTGAAAACTCTACTTATGTAAAAATACCAAAGTACTACCGAAGTACAAAAATACTTGGTAAGATTTAATATTTTTCCAGTCTGCAAAAACACCAAATATTGCCAAGTATTTTTTGTCAATTTTTTTGTGCAAATATGTTAGTACTCTTGAAATAAAATAAATTTTCAGTAAAATAAATAAGTTTGTTGTACGTCAAAATTCTTGAATATAGATTGAAAAGTCACGAGTTTCACGGTCAGATTTTGTTTCACCTGTAATAATATTTTTTTCCTACTTTAAGTGAAATAATTTGCCAGTGGAACTTGTATTTTTTTTTGTTTAAATTGAAGAAGCATTAACTTAAAACAAGGTTAGGTATCTTGTTGAAATGTTACTTTTAAGTTATTTATGTTTTTATTTTGTGTGTACTAAGGTATTTGTGCTAGAAACTAGACAAAAATTATTGGTAATATTTTGTTTTTGCAACTGAAAAAGTTATTTTAATCTGACAAGTGAGCATGCTCTGATTTTTGCTTAGAAAATTAGAAAAATAGGTATCAGTAGTGGTGATAATAGTTTACCCCAGAAACCTCAAAATAAAGAATTCACATGTTTTATATGAGAGATTATGCTACGGTAGTAATTTTAACTCAACCTTATTTCACTAGAAAGAGAAAAAATATCTTTTACAGCATTAGAGTATCATCATTTTTGCCTGATTATTTAATATTCACAGGATAAAAGTCTACTTTTACGTCGCTGTGGGTTCAGCGTTTTGTGGCCTGATGAGACTCTCTGGGAAATGCTGCAGGTTTGTGTGAAGAGGAGCGTTCAGCGCGGTGACTGATGGCGTCCAGGTCTTTCTCCGACAGACAGGCAGATAGAGACAGAGCGATCAGCAGCATGTCACAGGAGAAACGTCCCCGTCTTGTTCATCGGGGGCTTTCTGAGATGAGAACGGTTCAAAGCAAACAGCAGAACAAAGAAACCAGAAAGACAGAGAGGTGTCAGAGAAATGGGGTGGAACTGCAAGAAAGGAAAGGTCACAGAGTGAAGAGAGCTGGAGGAAATGACAAAAGGCAAATTAAGAGGGAAGGTCAGAGAAGTAGAGAGGAGGAAGCATGAAATAATGGAAGAGCTGCGAGGACAAACCAGGCTATTAGAGGAGGAGGTGGGGAGTGGGGGGCTGAGAGATAGATGAGGCCGGAGAGCGACTGCAGGATCCGGAAGAAATGGAGGGAGCAATCCAGCAGAACGGAAAGCAAAGACGACTTTGACGAAGGGAAGACACGAGGCCGTCACGGAATTAGACAATGAAATGTTTTCAGTAGATACAACAAAGAGGTTAAACGCAACAATGAAACCAGCCAGGCCTCCGTCCAAAGTTTAACCTCCGGCTTTTTCACATCTGGACTTGAAATAAGACAAAACTAACTTACAAATGGTTCCTATTAACTCCAGGCGCCATGATGGACGTCGGAAGTGAGAATCTGGAGTTTTGAACTGAGCGACTGAAATTGTTTCCCCAAGTCGTCTTTGCCAGTTTATTCGTGGTTTCTTCTTGTTCGA
>CAEGAE010014329.1:0-43956 GCA_903067095.1 Girardinus metallicus | reverse complement strand
ACATGACTGTCAGGTTAATTGGCCTCTCCAAATTGTCCCTAGGTGTGAGTGTGTGAGTGCATGGTTGTTTGTCCTGTTTGCGACAGACTGGTGACCTGTCCAGGGTGACCCCGCCTCTCACCCGGAACGTAGCTGGAGATGGGCACCAGCAACCCTCCCGACCCCATTAAGGGACGAAGGGTGAACAGAAAAAGGATGGATGGATGGATGGATTTTAGCCTGAAAAACAAACTTTTCTGGTCGTAAATCGTAAACACGTCTCTGGAGCTCAGGATGTTTTCCTTCATCGTCCTTCTGATGGTTTGAAGCTCAGCAGCTAAAAATCCTCCTACGTGAGAAACGAACATCAGCAGAGTGGAGACGATCAGGGACTCATTATTGATCCACCAATCAATAGCAAAAGGTGATTTATAGGAGATTTAGCTGCAGAACATGAACCAAAAAGTGCCTGTAGACGAGTTCTGGATAAATCAGGTTTACAGACAGAAGTTGGTTTTTTCTACGTAAAATGTTGATATTTTTTATTGTTTTGGATCAATTACTGATCTGCCTGCGCCGTTATTTCAGAAAAGGTTTTTTAAGCTAACGATTTATCGGTTAATAAATTAGCCGATGATTACTTTAGTAATTGATTCATGATTAATCCGATCAATTGTTCCTTCATTGCTGAATATTTGTGGCTCTTTTTACAAGAAAATTAGCAGTAGAATTAATGTTTAGTCACTTTTAACATTTCTTTAAAATGACACCCCAGAATGAAATGATTGTGGAAACCTGGTTCATAATTAGTATTTTTAAAATGTATTTCTTTGGCGAATGTTTATTTTGATTTCCAGGTATTTTTCTGTCTAGTTTATTAAAAAGAAAAGCCGTTTTCGTCTCGTTTGTCTCGCTGTAAAACCATCACAGCAGGCAAACAGAAAAGTTCAATCTTCACACTTTGTTGTGTCGTTTCTTTAACCAGTCCTTCCTCTCTGGCTCCTTCCATTTCTCTTTGCCTCATCTCTGTGCTGCAGGGTCAGAGGTCAGCGGCGAGATAAGGGAATTGAAAGAGAAGCTTCTCTTACTCTCTGTCAGACTATCTGACTATCCGCCGCACTGATCAGTTCTCCATTTGTCCCCCGGCAGCCGAGATGAGCTGGAGCCGGAGTCACCTGTCACTGCCAGCTGGCTGCGCGCGAGTGTGTGTGTGTTTCTGGGTGTGTGTGTGTGTGTGCTTCTGGGTGTGTGTGTGTGTGTTTCTGTGTGTGTTTCTGGGTGTGTGGGTGTGTGTGTGTGTGTGTGTTTCTGTGTGTGTTTCGGGGTGTGTGTGTGTGTGTGTGTGTGTTTCTGCGTGTGTGTGTGTGTGTTTCTGGGTGTGTTTGTGCGTGTGTGTGTGTAAATCTCCTGTGTCCAAATCGGAAGAACTGTTGCTCAGCAGTAACAGTGACATTCCCAGAGGAGACTCACATTCCTGACGTTCTGTAACTTCAGTTCTGCTGCCGGGTCTGCATCGATTCTGACTGAACGGACCGGCTGGTTCAGCAGCGCCGGCCCGGTTCTGACAGACGCCTCTCCTGAACGCCGCTGACGTGCAGAGCAACAAACATCTGGAACAGCTGATCTAGAGTCGACCCGGCATGTCGGCCAATTACGGAGCTTCCTGGTTCTTCACCATGGCAACCGTGGATAACAAAGGGCTGAAGAGGAGCCTGGGCTCACCAAACGCTCACACTGGAACATTTTCTGAGACGCTGGAGCAGCAGAGGATCAGAATGAATCATTATCCTGGTTTTTCAAGCTGCAGCATGAGGTGGAAACGTTTCAGACAAGGAAAAGAGCGAAGGATCCATTCAGCATGTGGAGGAAACAAAAACTTCTGAAACTATGAGGACAAACAGATTTAGTAATTATCCAACAATGAATAAAGAGGGCTGTAAAAGTTGATGAATTTAACGTGTTAATTGTGGATCAACTGCACAGATTTGATCGTATTTAATCACATCAGGAAAAGTTTCTCCTGGAACCTTCGTGTTCACGTGTTTCTGGTACGCCGGTTATTCTGACGCACAGCTACATCCGCTAACAGCGGCGATGGACGTAAAGCTGCTTCTCGTTTCTGATTGTTTTATCAATATATGTTTGATTAAAGTGTGAAAGCGTAGGTTTGAAGCTAATGCTGTGTGGGAACACAGCATGGAACGTTTGGGAATCCTGGACCTAAACGATTAAAAAATGATTTCTTAAAATAATTTTTCTTACTGACGCGACGCACAGCAGGAAACGAAGGATTGTTGAGATAAATGGATAAAAACAGGATAGCAGATATTACAGGCAGGAGGAAGCAAAGGAGACGAGAGGATCAGATATTCTGGAGGAAACAAGGAAAAGAACAAAAACAAGAGAAACCATCAGTCTGACGCTCTCTAGTCCATAAATCTCAGTCTGACACCAATCTGCTGAACAAAGACATTCTAATTATAAGTACATCATCTCTTAAGGCTGGAGTGAAATATGTTTTTGGGTTCCCCCCATCATCCCTCACTGTCTGCTCCTGCCACCGTTGCTCCCGCTGAACAACGCCTCCGGCATGAACTACACAACAAGGCAGAAAGAAGGAGAGCTCTTAGAGTTGAGAAATGAATTTTGCTCTCACCAAACAGTCTGCGTTCCGCGCAGAGACGGTGAATTATTCATGCTGGTGCTTGGACTAAATGAGATGTTTGCAGTAAGTACAAGGTTGACTGCTGGATGTCGTATAAAAATCAGAAACACAAAGAAGAGTTTCTGTGTGAATCGGCTGCGACGCTTCTGGTCCAGACCGAAAGTCTGGTGTGTTTACAACATACTGGACAGTAAACTAACCAAACAGAAAGAGGCTATTTATGGTGGGGAACTAATTAGGAAACCTCACATTTATTCCCACTGAGCGGTTCAAATCCCAGCCAGGTGAGTCGCATCAGGTGGAGAGAAGATCCCGACTCAGCATTTACAAGGTCTGACCTGTGAACACGTCTGGTTCTCCAGAGTGAGAGGAAAAACCACGAGATCCACAAGCAGCTTGTTGGTCTGGAGAGGGCAGTGATCTACCAGTGGGTTATTATATTATTATTATTAATGTGTCCAGATGTGCAGTAAGTTCACCCTGAAAGCTGAAGAGCCACAGAAAATATCCCGTCTGTTCCTCTTCCACACGATGGGCTAAATCGTTTCTGATAGTTTCCGACGTGTCTGCAGTCATTTTATCACTTTTATGTCACTGAAACACATCAGATTTACAAGTCAGAAGTAAATCTGCGGGTGGCTTTGAGCTCCGTTCAGTCGGAAGCAAAAAACAAAATCAGCCAAGAGTCTGACTGAGGCTCAACGTGTCTGCTGGCTGAAACAAGGCAACACTGTGAGTTTAAATGTCCACCAGGAATTTATCTTCCAGAATTGGAAACATGAAAAGAACTGATTATTGATTAGTGTTATCTATCACATTATCAATAATCTGCACTGCAGTGGAACCGGGTCAGGAACCACAAACACTTTGTCGTTTCAGATGAGCCGACAGCCTCCGGCTCTGAGCCGAGGCCTTTCCGCTTCCTAAGCCCCGTTTTCCTCAGGATGTTTTAGAAATCCGTGAATGAGTTGCAGTTATGATCCACAGAAAATCAGAAGTGTGGAATATTTTTCTACTGTTTCAGATGTTTCTGGATCATTTGTCACAGAATCAAACCAATCAGGAGCCACAAAGCGAACCAGGAAGTCGGCGTGAGGTCAGCAGGGCGGGAATACTCACAGAGACGGACAAGCAGCAGTGTCGACAGCAGCACAACAAGGCTACTGCGGTGGGAGTGGGCGGAGCTGCAGTATCTCTTGGTCTTCGTACAGATGCACACCTGAACTTTGACCTCTGTGCTGTTGGACAAAGGGGGCACCCCTGAGTCCGTGATGAGCAGCGGCAGCTGGTAGTTGGCTTTCTTCAGACTCTGCAGGAGCATAATCTGGGAATGAGTGGCTGCAGGAGACAAAACAACGGAGAATTAGGAGATCTGCTCTGCATTAATGCTTATTCTGCACACCAGTGTGTGTGTGTGTGTGTGTGCGTGTGTGTGTGTGTCAGCCTGAAGTAACTACCAGGTTAGACTTTCCTTAACACTCAAGTGACAGAAAGTGGTGGCACTTTAAGTTGCATAAGACAGCTACATTGTGTTGCATCATCTTTAAACCGGTTTCCAGCTGTGACAGAAACACTGCAGCCGGTTCACTTCATGCTGTAATGAGGCAAAACACGGGAGCTGCTCAGCCCGGCGTCAGGCAGAGCAGGGTTAACTTCAACAGTTTATTCAATTAGCAGAAATACTTCATCCAGCCGTGGAGCCAAACGAGTCAGGAGAAACTGAACCGAGGAGAAACCAGGAGAATCCATGAGAACCGTTCAAACGCAGCGCCGCGTCAGCAGCAGGTCCTCCACGGATCGGACGACGAAGTCAGAGTCCGACTCCCGCAGAAATACTCTGATTACTCTGCAGGCGCCGGGCGGATCAGAGCCGGAGCTGCTGGAGCGTTTTGTGTGGAAACGTTCATCCCTTCTGGGATGTGAACAAAACAAATCAGGCGAATTTAGATTTCAGGAGGAACAGGGTCAAAGGTCACACACTGTGTCCAAAATGGGAGAAGAAGTGGAGGTGGACGGTGAGGTCAGGTTTTAGCTTCAGCTTAGCTTAGCTTAGCTTAGCACACTGAACTCCTTCCTCTCAGGATTTCATTTCTCCGTTTCTTTCCATTTCTCTCTGAGCCACAGCAGGTTCTGGACTCCTATGGACAGATGAGTGAATATGAATAGCTTTTGGAATTACTTCTGTCTGGACGAGTCGCCGAGGAGAAAAGCGTCATAAAGACAAAACGGAGGAGGAAAAACCTTCATATTGTTGATGAACAAAAGCAGCTAACAGCAGACATGAAGAAGACTGATCCTCCTTACTGCTGTGAGTTTTAAACAAAGGTTTGAAATAAACAAACAGTAAAAGGTTTGTTTTATCCAGAGTGGAGAAATATCTGGGTTATTATTGACGTGTCCTTAAAACCTGCTTCCTGATTAAAAACTCACAGTTGATTCTGGTGACCCTCCATGTTTTGTCCAGGCCCGGTTGCTTCCCCAGTTCTATCTTGAACGGCGCCGCGTTGGGTGCCAAGTCTTTGTCCCGTCCTGCGACCACGGCTACGTTCATGTCGCCGGCGTCCTCGCACACCTGCGCCACCGACGGCACCACGAACGGGGCGTTGTCGTTGTAGTCTTCCAGATGGATGATGAGCGTCCCCGTCCCTGTGGCCGGAGGCGTGCCTGAACACAAACACCAACAGGACGAGTGAAGACGGAGGACAAGCTGCCGGGCCGCCGCGCTGCAGCCCAGCAGCTCAACAGGACGGATGTGAAGGAGCAACACCAGTAAAACCTGCTCTGAATGTTTTAGTGAAACTAAACACCAAGCAGGAGAATGTTGGTCTGAGAGGATAAACACGGACGCCTCGTCCTAACGAGCTTCGTGACCCGTCATTACTGACCTCCTCCTGGCTGGGCGAGATAAAACTGCTCTGCTGCGGCTCGCTGTGCTTCGGTCATTAGAGGTTCATAAAACAAACACGCTGCGTTTGGTAACAGCTCCAAGGGTCAGGTAGCAATTAACTCCTCAAGACATGATCTGTAATTGGAAAACATCAAAATTCTCTTGTAAACTAACAACTTTGGTCACCTAAACTTAGAGAGGTGCTGTAATCATCTTCAACCAGTTTTCTTTCTGCTTCAACTTGAGACAAAGTGATGGAGGCGCAGAGAGAAACTGAAATATATCAGAGGAAACGTTTAAATCACATTTCTGTGGCTGTTTACTCAGTAAAATCATCCGAAACAGAAACGAGATAATTCAGCCGAGGCGACGAAGAGACGTTTCCATGTCCTGACTGCAAATTCATTCCTGTTTTAGACCATAAATTTAATTTCATGTCACAATGACACAAACTAGCTGCGTTTCTGCCGACTGTAAAATTGCTCAAATGGGAATTATAAAATAGATTCACTTCATGGAAACTTCAAAAAGCAGCAACGTGCTTGTTACGAAGGCCTGGCCTCACTGTGTTTTTAATGGTAAATGGACAGAACTTATATAGCGCTTTTTCCGATCATTTCTGACCACTCAAAGCGCTTTACACTATAGTCATTCACCCATTCGCTCACACATTCATACACCGATACGCAGATCGGTAGGCAATTTGGGGTTAAGTGCCTTGCCCAAGGGCACATCGACATGGGGCAGGGGGAAGCTGGAATTGAACCTACAACCTTCCGATCACAAGACAACTACTCTTCCCACAGAGCCACAGTCCATTTATAACTATGAATTGCATGTTAACCCCAGAAACTTTGACTAAGACGTGAAGCATGTAAGGACATGACAAGAAAAAATGACAACAACTGTATTTAAAAAAGGACAAGTTTGTATTATGAGTACAAGAAAACATTTTGCTTTAGTGTTATGTTTTCTTGAATAAAACACACGGAAAGTCCTCCAGTACATTCCTTATCTTAACCTCCAAGGTGAGCACAGACCCAGGGAGAACATGGTGTGTCCAGAAGGAACAAAGCATTGTTGGATGATGGAAAAGAAACAACAAATCTCATACATACACATGAATCACATTATAGAAGGTGTATGCACACCCCTGAAATCCACTCAAAAGAACCTCAAGAGATGCACAAACCAGCAAACAAAAAAAAAACAAAAAAAACTTGAAATGTAATCACATAACAAGTACAAGCACACAGTGCTCTAACAACGTTCTTCAGAAATCTGTTGAATCATTCATGAGCAGCTTCCATAGGTCATGGTCCTCTTAACTTTTTGCAGTGAAACTTAAAACATTCAGATGAGCGTGGGGAGTGATGAACTCAAGAGTGCTAGCAGTCTTTATGATAATGCACTTGGACAGTTTAGGTCAAGGATTTAATTCACCTTGGAAACCCTGTTTTCCTTTTATCTTGGTGAGGACTTAACAGAGCCAGGAAGCTTTGACCTCAGAGAAAAACTGTTTTGTTCCCGGAAAGGAAAACACATCTGATGTCTAAGCAAAGACAAAAAAATGTTTTGGGCTTATCTCTTCTTGCTTCTGAAGCTCACTTCTCCCAACCTACACAGTCAAATACCAAAGAACAACCTTTAAAAATCTAAAGTAAAGTTTTTCTGTCACTAGAAAACAACAGGGAGCATCATAAAATAATCAGAAACAAGTCCAATGTATGTGTATGAAAATCACTTTGGCAATATAGTTCACCTCTACAACTCCCCAGCACAGTAAATATTAACATCAGCTGAGAATTTCTCCCACACACTACACCACAGCTGCTGGTTCTGAACAATACAAGATGAACACAGAGTGTGATTGGGCCAGCTCAGGCTCTGCAGTCCTGCAGACGAGAACACTAACACATTACCCAGCATTAGAGAAACGTTAAGCTGGTTTCAAGCACCCTGCACACAAAGAGACCTCAGGAAAACTTAGTTTAAGTTTTGACTGAGCAGTAAATTCAGTGGCAGTGCCTTGCTCATTCTCTGGATCCCCATAGTCCTTCCTGGGATCCGAGTTGCAGTCCCACTCTGGGTGTGCGAAGGCTGCTGAGTTCCTTTCAGGACTGCACTGACACTGTGAGAGCAAAGGCCGTTGAAGTTGTGACTGTGGGGTCGCTGTTTGTCACAAGCAGGACTCGCGGGAGCCGATGTTTGGGTGCAGAGACTTCTTATTCTGCTCTTTGTGATTCCCATTGTGAAGAACAGAATACCTGAGAGTGGAAAAGGGAAGGGAAGTGATGGGACAAAGAAAAATCACAAAAATTAGGTTAAAGAATGTCTAATTCATAACTTTTCAAGGCAAAAAAGTGAAATCCAAAAATAGCTACCTATCACAACTTTCATAATATTTTTATGGGAGATGTCTTCTATGTTCAGTGTAGTAAGAAATCCTTTAAATTATTTAAAAAAGCAGAGCACATGAAGAGAAACGCGAACGAGAGAAATGCCTACAGTGCTTCTCTGTGCTCTCATGAATAGAGTAGTCACTCCTGACACTCCCTTGTGCTTTTTGTTTTATGCCTGTCAAAGTGTGTTACTGTAGCTTTGGCATATGGCTGAAAATACAATCTAAAATTCACGCTTTGCTAAGTTATGTTATGTCTAGACATAACTTCAGATCGTCCTTTCAATTTGATATACATGTGCTCTGTAAGCTCGCTGATCCCCACTTGGACAGAGGTGCAATCTGAAAATTGTGAGAGATTCAGAAAACAACCTGTACATGTCATCTGAATCTCAAAAGATTAAAAAAGTTTCTTCATTTCACTAATTGAATTGAATCACTTAGCCATATCCAGGGCATGAGCTGGTATTGTCACATTTTTGTGTGTTTAAACCAGAGTTTGTTTTTAAGATACAAAGAATTAAATATTTACAATACTTGAACATGCATAAATTTCCTGTTTTGTTTTATTTGATTGAAACTTTTCCACATTGTCACATAATTAAGTTCCATAATCAACAGGGTGTAAATGATGCTTGGATATGTTATGAGATATTGCTTTCACATAATTTTGAAAAGTCTGCTAGAAAAAAATAGAAACTGGGAAAAAAACTTTAATAGTATTTTAAAAATGACTAGCATTATGAGTACAAGAAAACATTTTGATTAAACTATTTCTCAGTGGCCCAAAGTCCTTTCTCAGATGAAAGTTAATTTTTTATTTCCTATTTATTGCCTTTGCTATTGCAAATATGTTTTTATTACCATAGGACATTTTGTCCTATCTGTTGTTAGTAGTAGGATTGCCACAAGTGTGGCATTTGGGGTTCAAAGCATACTGTTGACCGACCTTCGATTAAAAAAGAAACAGATCGTGATCCATGGCTTTTCAAATTTTAGACCAATCTCCAAACTTCCTCCTTTTAAAAATACTGGAGACAGTTTAATCAAATTTGAAAGAGAAATTGCATTCCTGAGAATCTTCATCCTGGTCTTTAAAAGCTTGAAAACATTGGATCTGCTCTTTTAAGAGTTTTAATGATATATTTTTATATCATTAAAAATTTTTAGCAACTGATGCTGATAATTACATTTAGACATCACAGCTGCCTTTGCAACAGTGGATAGTGGTATCATGATTTCTTTTTTTGGTGTTTGTTTTAAGGGTGAAGCTCCTTGAAGGATTTCAGTCTTACCTGACTGACAGAAATTGAGTTCTGTCAGTCTTCTAAATGAGTTTGTGTTGTGCCCAGTCTATACTAGGATCCCTTGTTTTATCTCTATATCTCTGCATACCCTTGGGTTCCATTTTGAGGAATTTTGGATATTAATTTTATTGTTACACTGATGACTGTCAAGTTTACATTCCTTTGAAAAATATATTCTCACTCTGTTAAACTTTCAGTTTTTGAGCTTCTATGATGAAACGACAGGTCATATTATTCATCCCACATGGCCTTTGTGACAACCATCATGTTCATTTTTGCTCTTTGACTCCACATTTGAAGTTCACTGCCACTCAAATCTGTAGAAAAAAAGCTTTCCCAGATGCAACAAATTGGCCAAATCAAAATCCTTTTGTCCAGGCATGATTTTGAAAAGATCATTATTGCCTGCCTGAATTGTAATGCACTATATTTCTGGGTCAGACTGGCTGCCTTCTCTCAAATTCAGCTTGTCTAAAATGCAGCTGCCCATCATTCCTGAGCTGCCTGCTCTTCATTGGCTCCCTGTGTGCTACAAAACTGATTTCAATTTTTTTAATTATTCTTAAAATGTTTCAGTGGATTGCTCCACTTTATTTTTCATATTTGCTTCACCCATACTCTCCTTCACAGACTCCAAGGTCAGCGTACCAGCTGTTCTTGGCCGTTCCGAAGTTCGAAGGTGATCAGGTTTTGGCTGCTGCAGCCTTGAAGTTATGGAACAAGGCAGGCTCCTCCATTTTTGTCTTTTATTTTTTGTTTAAAACTCATCTATTTTTACATGGAATTTGACACAGCATGAGGCATTATTCTTTTCCGTCAGTTGTTGTATTGTCTAACATTGCTTTTTGTCTGGTTTTACTTTAGTTTCCATTTTTTATTTATTTTCCTAAAATACATAACTTTGGTTAACCATTTGTTGTTTTGAATGTGCTTTATAAATGAATCGGATTGGGTTCAGAAATCAAGATTCCCAAATCTGGAGTCAGTCATGATGTAAGAAGCAAAGTTATCTGCTAGCGTTGGTCCGCTATGTACAAGAAAACCTTAAAACATTACAAGCTTCCCTTTTGTGAAGCTTGTAAAACAGTCAGATTCAAATTTAAGTATCTGGTGTGTGCCAAACTAATCACTTAGGGAAAGAAATTTAATCTGTCAAAACAATCTTTCAGCAGAAAACAAGCACACAGTAGAATTTTTTAGAACAAAACATGTCAAGAAGGCTTTAAATGAAATATGACAAAAGAAAATTGGTATCTGTAACAAGCCTTGCAGATCTGCTAGCCTCAAAACATTTGTATTAGAAATGTGCTTCCACCAGATGTTTGCAGATTGCTGCTGCTGCTAGTCTGGCTGCTCTGTAAGGCAGAAGCTCGGCCGGGGACCAAAGCTCCAAGACGGAGCTTCTGCTAAATAGGCATCACATTGTATCAGCAGGCTTCAAGCACAGGCATGCTTAGATGTTATTCTATACATACAACATAAATGCTGAAAATAGCAACCCAGTTTTTCTTTCTTTCTGTTGGGGTGTGTGTGTGTGTGTGTGTGTCAGAAGGCGCTAACCTCAGGCTAAAACCATTAGGAGCTGTTTAGACAAACACCCCGACCAAAGACACTTCCTGCTGCCAAACTGGCCATGAAATACACCTTTCAGACAGCCACCAACATTTAGGGTTTGCTGAAAGAAACAGGCTTCAGATTCTCACCGAAGCAGAACACAAAATTGCTCCCACATTGCAATGTTAAGCCTTTAAAGAGCTTCACTGTTGTGCTCTGAAAGTGAGCACACTGATGCTTCAAAAAAAAAACAGTCACAATCAGTGCAACTGCCAGTAAATTTCTGAAAAGCTTCAGCTGATCTTTTGACCAGATGCATGTCATATAGCTGCATTCACAGCAATATGTAATACGTTATGTAACTCCTGAAATATAAGGGATTAGTTTTCAGTAAATTGAATAACAATTGCTTTGACATTGTGCTAATCTGTAGTGAAGTGCATTTAGCAACATTACAACAAGCTCAAGTGATTCTATAAATGAAATGATGCAGTGATCTGTTCTGTAGAGCCAGCTGAATGGAAAAAAAAAACAAAAAAAAAAAAACATTACTGACCCAGCAAGTCCTGCAGAATCAAATTTAATCCTGTAGTTACCGCTACATAGCCATGTGACTTTTAAAGGTCTGAAATAAACTCAAGCAACTGAGTGGGAAAAAAGTGGCAGTGGGTAGGTGTTGTTGTATTTGCATTGGATATTTAACTTTAAAAAATTGGTAACATGAATTGTGGCAAAGATTTGGCCTCTTATGAAGTTTTTTACAGACGGATGCTGATAAAATAGTTCAGGTCAGCAGGTTTAACAACACAAACACGAAATGTGTGGATTCCTAAGTGGATGGAAAAAAATCTCAAGAAAATTCCCCTTTACTAACTGGGCTAACAGTGTCATGTTGTGGTTGTTACTTTGTATTTCCATTCTGACTCTTCCTGGGTCACTTACTATTGTTATTTATGTATTGTCAAAGTAGTTTATGCCTTTGTATTGAGTTTTTTATTTCATGGATTTTTTAACTCCTTTGTTAGTGTCACACATTTTCCCTTAGGTTCATTAATCTGTGGTATAATTTAGCTCCCTGCATGTTCTCTCCGTATTTATTAGTCTATTTTTCTCTGTTTTCCTGCTCAGCCCTCTCTCTTAGCTGTTGTGCATCTCTGATGTCTCACAGAGCACCCATACCCCACGCCTTTCCCACCCAGTTCCTCCAGCCTAGTGGCAGCAGCAATTAGAAAACACCTGGTAGAACTGTGAGTCACTCCAACACTCCTAAGAATGGTTGTTAATGGCATAATGGAGAAACACTGTTCTGATGATGTGCTGAAGACAGATTGTCGGAAAGAGACGGGACAATTTCAAGGCACCATTTGTTAAGTCAAATATCTTTTAAACTTTGTTTGATTTGTACAGCATTTTATAATGACTGAAAGTAACATAATTACTTGATTCTGCTATAAAATGGCACTACTTGTCTGGAAAATACATAACGCTATTTCTTAAGAAGAAATTTGTCATTGCACAATAGCCATATCTGACACCATAAAATTGGTCTTCAAGAACACTCATTACAACAACCATTCTTAGGAGCACTGCAGCTTGTATGTCAAGACATGTAATTCCACCAGATGCTGGAATTACATGTCTGATTGCTGCTGCCGCGAGTCTGGCTGCTCTGTGACGGAGCTTAGGCCAAATAGGCATCACATCGTATCAGCAGGCTTCAAGGCATGCCCAAATAGTTGCCATGAGAATTTCAAGGAATCCTCAGACTTTCATGAATGAGTCAAAGCAACACTCTGAGTATGTGTTTGATGAGGGAATGACATTATATTAAAGCTCAAAAAAGTACATTTTACATAATACCCCCTTTTTAAATTCCTCAATTCACTATGCTGCTTCCAAGCTCTTGTCAGCACTTTGACCCGGCTTCTACCCTCAACATGACAAACATAAATTGTTTTCAATACAAATGAGGGAAGACCATGACTTGACAGAGCAGGGCTGTTTTGGTAGGGAAAGGGAGACTGACACACTATCATTCAGGACCTGGAACTCCAGGATATAGATTTGCCAAAAAACAAAACTTAAACTTTAAACTTCTGCAAAAAGACAGTGAAAGCATAAGTGCTATCATATGTGTACATGAGCAATGCTGGGTACAAAATTTGGTTAGGACACTATGTACAAAGACTATGTGTAGTCACTTAGAGCATATATTTAATTTAATATTTGGATCAAATGAAACACCAAAGCAGGACATGTGGCTCGATCCGTACAGTGTTTATCCGTGGTTTTATTTGTACACAGATGAGCCAACAGGCCAACTGGCAGAGCAAGAGACAGGATGGAGATTTGTTTAATGAGGCCAGAGGAGAGACACAGTGAGACAGAAGGCCCGGATCACAAGCAGACTAAACAGTTCTACATATTTCAGGCAGCAATGTGGCAAACATTCATCTTGATGAAGTCTCGCTGATGAAGACTTTGAACGGTCTGCACAGCAGACTCTGACATCTGACGCTACATGTGGAGGAGGTGGGAAGTAGAGATCTAGCTGTCTATTATAGCAACATTACCTCCAGATGAGTGTTATGTAATTTTAAAGAAAATTGATAAAAGGCAATTTTAAATCTAAACCATATAATCACATATTCTGGGCTCCTAATGACACAATTTCATCTACTGAGCAAGAAGTTAGTTCTAGAAGCTGCGTAATGCTCTTCATTGAAGCTAAGAGCTTGGTATTACATTATTCATTTATTACATTATTAATTCTTTAAGCTGTTCAGATGCAGTCTGGCATTTATTTAAATGCAAACAAAGCACACTATGAAAAAGTCTTTATTAATTGCTGGTCTTGTATACACTGAGGCAACAAGACTTTCTTGAAAATGTTTAGAGGTTTTATAAAACGGAACTTGTGATGTATTTTAAGATCATTATCTAACTATTTTCAAAGGATTGTTTGGTTTCTTAAATATTAAATAATTCATGAATTAAGTAGTTGGACCAGTTTTGTGTTTATATGTGCAGACAGTTTGTTCTATTTTTTGATTGAAACTATGAAAAATAACAACATCCTTGTTCTTTGAGATCATAGACAATGCTTTAGCACAGAGATTCCCAAATAGCTATTAGATGAAATGTTGGTAAACAGTAGATAACAGCAGAAGGATGATGCATTTTTCTTGTTCTGTGTCAGGTCTTAATCCAAAAGACAAGATTTTTTGATGCACCTTCTTTTAGATCCGACACTTACTGCTTTGTCCACAACTTTTCTGATATAATCATTATTTTAAGCACTCACTATATAACATTGTATCCCGAACTGTATTGAAAGTGAGTCATAAATACAATCAAGTCCAAAGGAAAACTTTGAAAGGTGTTAGGAGTCTGAAGAACAACTGACGAAAACAACCTGAACAGATTATAAAATGAGTTCTGACTGCTTGGAGCCAAAACAGAAATAAATTAGGTGTGATATTAAGGTTTTACACTGGAAAATATATTTTTTAAAATAGCTATGCTATTTGTAGCAATGTTTTTTTTTATTAATGAATTTGTTTTTTGGACCATGGCTATACTTTTATAGAAAGAGGAATATAGCAGAGCATTGCTGCTGCTAATAAGGGAATGAAAACAGAGTCCTTAGAGCTACAGGAGAAAGCAGCTGGACTTCATTTGTTTAAAAGAAATAAAAGTGATTGTAAAAATACACCATTTCTATTCAATTGCAAGGGATCTATGATGTTCAATATTTTGAAAATTACAATGCTATTTCTCTGATACATGCAGACCCTTATTAATGAGGTGGATATGGATCAATCCTTCAGTCACTCTCCTAGATTACAGCAAATGAGTGTGAGAGTCTACAAATGTAAGTCCCAAGTGTTACTACTTTTACATCACATAAAGGGCTGTTCTTACTGAATACTGATTAAAAACATGTTCATTCTTCTTAGTTAGTAGAGCCATCCAAGTAGGAGCAGGTTTTAATCATGATGGTGAGAGCTGTTAAAGTTAAATATGCTACTAATGTTTACATGAAAATACAATATAACCTGAAGTCTCGCTTCAATTTAATATCAATATTAATATCAATACTGATCAATATTAATATCATAAAACAATATTAATGTCAAATGAAGAAAAAAAAAATGTTAGTCTTGATATAATTTAACTAACATGTATTATTTGTCCCACACAGTCATAGCAATCTAAATCAAATCGGTTGTTTTTGTAGCCTCATTCCTATAAATATCCATGAACACACAATACCCTCCGGTCTACAGCGTAAGCTCCTCTTTAATATATTGGATACATTTGATGAAAAGCTAAAACATTTTAGAGGTATTATTTTCCTCCATGACATACAAAATTAAAAGCAATAAAAGCAGGCAAGATACATTTACGTCCTGCTCAACTTTGCGTGACACTACCTGGTGATATAATAATCTGTCTCATGTCAGATTTATTGCAGTTCATGCGTAGACATAGGCTTTTTGGTCCTCTTGTTCAGCTGCATTAACCTCAGGATTAACCTTCTGGAAATGAAACGCTGTAGCTCTTGTCCTTATGTTGTTTAGTCCGTTCATAAAGGAGATCTTAACAGAGTATGATTAAATGGTAAAAGTGCTTTACCATTTAGTTTTAAGAAGATTTAAAGCCAGAAGCACGAGGCAACCACTAAACCTGCAATTTGAAATGTAGTACCTAATCCCTAAGCAAACAACAAAAAATACTTCCGAGGATGGTTAAACCTGCAACACAAAACCCTTTTTTAGCTGCATGTTTCCACTGGTATTTTGATAATTCATTGTTGGTGATGAGCTCACAGTATTTTACGTTGGAAGTAAAATATGTATGTGTATATATAAATATATATATTGGAACCCATCATACTTGTGGTGAAATTCAAAAGTAACTATTTTATGCCTGTTTTACTCACTAGTGTTCCAACTTCCAACTTCTATCTGAACAGGTAAATGTTGAAAGTCTTATTTTCTTTTCAGTCCTTCACTCTTTTGATTAGCCCTCTGTCAAACTCTTCTGGTGATTAGCTGATATTCTTCTGGTCCCTCTCATTCAAACTATCCTACTTTACCAAATGATATGAACCTCTGAGGTCCATCTTGATATTTTAATTAGAGAGCAACCAAGATGTTCATCAGGGAAGATAAGTGGGGTCAAGTTAACCCTCCTGTGCTGCATTTTAGCTGCCTGGGAAGAGATTTACAAAAGTGAATCCTGAACTAATCTTGAAAACAAATCTAACTGAAAAGAGCAACATCGAAAGTCTTCAAAGCTTTACACAACAGAATACACAAGTTTAGAGATGTAATTTAGGGTTATCCTCCCTTATACTTCTGCTTCATGCTGTATTAGAAATGACTCGCTCACATCCTCCATGCAGTGGTTTAAATTTTTTCAGGTCTGAATAGACTAAAGTCTCACAATCAGAAAGTTTTTTTCTTCATTCTTTTTTTTTTTTGCCTTTGTGGTGTTAGGTGCGTGTAGTTGACCAAGAAAACATTTAAGAGCCAAGTTAAATCTCTCAGCCACATAGTACTTGAAACAAGAGCATCTTACTGAGAAACAAATTCACATCCTGCTGTGATGCTGATGATAGGGAAGAAGGGGAACAGTAAGTACAAATTCCTCGAGTTCAAGAAGAAAAGAGATGATGGCAGCAGATAAGTGAAAAGAAATCTGTTTGAAGCGCAACAACACAATAGAAAAATATGTATTTTGACAAAGAGCTTGGCAACTTTTAAGAGATTTGAAGAAAGAAAGCGTGTATAGTTGAAGCCAAGAGTATGTGAAGTGGTTTGTCTTAAAGGTATTGAGAAAAGTTTGCAAGAAAGGAGATATGTCTTGATAGTACAATAAATTTTATTTAAAAGTACCATTACCTCTAAGGAAGCATTATATCAATGTCTTACAAAAATAAAGGGTTTCATTTTCATGTTTTTGGCTATGGGAAGAAGGTCAGAAAGAATCCACGGATGGGTACATCATGAAAAATTCATACAGAAATAAAACTGATCGACACAGAAAACCCAGGAGATTCTTGCTGCAAGCCGCTAAGTATTATTTTATGCAGCCCATAAAATAATACTTTTTATTATTTTTTTATAGTGCTAATCAAAACCAGATACCCTTAAATAAAATAGAGTATCGACTATTGCAATCACAAGTCATCTGGTTAGGCATTTGATCCTTTAATCTTAATATAAATACAACTGTTTTGTGAAGGCTTTAGAGACACAACTTTAAACCAAAGGTGCTCTAGTGAAATTAGAGCTGCATTTTGGTCAATGTGTGGTAGAAGAGTAACTCTGCATATCACTACCAACATGGTGAAAATAGCATGTGGAGATGCTTTACATCACTGTAGAAAGATTATGAGGTCAGAATTGATGGGAAGACCACTAAAATGCAGATGTCTGCTCTCTGATGTTAATTATAGGACAAGTATAGGACAAGTAAACCCTTTTAGTCAGTTGTCATAGCATATTATGAGATGATTCCTGCTTGGTTAAGTAGTGCAGTTCTTACTCCCCAATTACTGCTGAGCTATCGATCCCGCTCATCTTGCCAATTTTTCTACTCCCATGTACCATTAGAAATCATATAAATTGCAATTCTATCCTCATTTTAGCAGTTCTTCTGCTTAATAGTTTGTCAGTGAGTGAACATATTTACTTTTGGATGATTTAAAATATAGTTGACAACTGAAAGAAGAGTAGTTTGGAGTAGATTTTCTTCAAGGTGTCATAAAGAAATATGGAGAATTTAAAACAGTTTACTACTTCAAACAAATATTATTTGATAATCTTTGAAGCCACAATGTTCACTCTCAGATCTAAGTTCAGAAAAGGATGAACTTAAACTTGAGACTAAGTATAAGCAGCTTTTCTGACAAGTACCACCCTGAAGAATTAAGGAAAGAGGACTTTCAGAAAATGTAATCTTTCTGGCAATTTTTCCACCTCCACTGTTTGGTGAAGCTGGTCTAGAAGGATGTCAAAAACCATTAAGACCTTGGAGATTTATTGCTGAGGCCAAAGAAACCAATTTGCAGCAGATAAACTGAGAAAGTGAAATACCAAAGGAAAGCAGCAGCACAGGTCTGTGTTATTTTCCCAGTGGTTCAGAACCAAGAACATTTCATATATGGTTTGAGGAAGAAAGGTTTTACATTTTTTTCAAAACTGAACATTTTTTTTCTTCTAAAAAGCTTGGGGGTGACATTGGAAGACTCAAAAGAACATCAGCACCCGAAAATATGAAGTAAACACTTAAAATTCATGGTTAATTAGTTGAATTTGTACTTCTGCCTATCTCTGACAACATACTGTAGCTTCTTACTGCTTTATGAGCCTCTGTCATATAAAGCATTTAAGTGCTTAGAGAGAGCTGATTATTGCATTTTCCATTCTCAGTTTAGTTGTTTCATTTTCCCCAAAACAGTCTTTACAAATAGCTCCTGTTTTAAGCCAGACAATTTTCACTCCACTGAAATTTATTGCTAAGTTTATATAGTGGAGGCATTTACTGACATTATATTACAGTATCCTTATGCTTAAAAAAGCAAATCAATTCTGAAACCATATAATTTCATGATACAAAATGTAAGTTTGTTGTTTTTTAATGTCTGTGATTTTAGTGAAGTAAATGCAACAAAATTATTCAATCATCTATCTTCAACTTCGTAACATTTTTAAATGTATTGAAGATGATTTGAGGTTTTGGAGATGTGGACAAACCTACTTCACCTTTTTGGTAAATCTGGTCTCCTTGTAAGCTCTCCAAGACATGGATATTCAAAACAGACTTAGGAAGCCCAACCCACACAAATAATACATGGTTCACTTTGTTTTTTTGTTTGAATTTGAGAGCCCTAGTAAGATCACCTGTTGGAAAATGTAACCAAAGAGGCTTCAGTGTAAAGTATTTGGAGTGACTGAAAATGGATAAGCTTCACAACTTCTAAAAACATTTTGACTTTGATGCAAAAAGAAGATCAGAAAAGTGAATCTGATGCAGTTTTGCTCTGCAGAGCATTAAAAAGAGAAAACAAAGGCAGGTGAGAATCCTTAACAACTGAAAGTTTAAAACAGTGCTAAGAGGATGCTCCTCTCAGCCTGAGCTCTTCATCAACATGTAAAACACCACAGTCCTTTCTCACCTTCTTCACCCATTATAATCAATTTACAGCTAAATTCTCCACTGAGCAGTGTGGAAAAGCAGCTAATCTGCACAATGTTGCTTAGTCCAAACAAAAACATTCTTATTTGGTCAAACAAACAATTTAGACAGACAAATAAAACAGAGAAGGCATTTTGAAACCCTGGTTTTCTGGGGTCATGATGAGGTAAAGCATCAGTTGCATCAAAGTGTTTGAGCCAGGTCAGCTTGTTATTTTACTTTTCATTTCTTCCTTCCTGCCTTTGAGGAAATGTTTTTTGGCTGAGAGAGATCAGGTTGACTCTGTCCAAACTCCACTGAGACTGACGCTGGTTATCAACACTGTGATAAAAATAGTCAGCACAAGAGGGGCATCTCCAGCCATACAGTCAATAATAAAACTGAATAGTTACTGAATATGGAATTATTCAGTTACCAGTAATGTAAAACTGCAATATATAGTGGTAAAAAAGAAAATCTATGAACAAATCCAAAAGTTAATTTGGTATTGGTAAACTTTGAATAAAATTTACCAATAGGTGAAGTTAACAGAAGCTCTATAATCCAATTCCACTCTTTAACACAAACATAATAATATGCACAAGTACCATTCCTTCCTCTGGAAAAATTGTATGTTGCTCTAATTAAAAGCAGCTACAAGGTCTGTAGTCTGGACTCTTTCAACATAGTTGCTCCACCATGTATGCCATTTGTTTTATGCTGTGATGTCTATATGTTACATAATTAGGAACAGAAAAGCAAAGAAAGGGCAATATGGTGTCATTATGGGGCAGCGGGTAAGGCAAAGTCAGCATTCATCAGTGTGCAAACAACCAAGAAAGTTACAATTATTTGGTGCATATATTATCTTTGATTTCTTGCAGTTGCTAATAATGAAAAAAAAAAAGTATCAGTCTTAGAACTATGGTAGAATATCACTACAGGCTTTCCCCAAACACAGCTTCCAATACTAGATTGGAGTCAACAATTTTATTTGTCCCCTTTGGTTTTTTCCAGCTATTATGGCGTTTACACTACCCTGTGCAAGGCAAATTTAATATTAAGCTAACATTGAACTGTGATATATTAAATTAGAACTGCAAAAATGTTAAGGATTTTTGTAGTTTATGCTGCACTTTTTGGGTTGACTTATTTCTAAAAACTTTTCATAAGTAACCCATAACTTGCAACATGGTATATAAGGCAAATATATTTACACAAATAAACTTGGGCATATCTGCAGTCAGAGCAATAATTAAAAAGCTTTAAACTGGAGCTGTGACAGACGAGGCTGAATGAGGTCCCAAATTTATCTTGCTACCACACAGTGAGCACGATGCTGAGAGATGTAAAATACATCTCCAAAGCTCATTGTTAGGGAATTGCTGTAAACTGTGACATATTTTGGTCACAAACACATCTATTTTTAATACTATTTTCATACTTTTTCTTCATCACATTTCCCCCACTTCAATTGTGCTGAGCTATAGCCGCTCAACCACTAGTAATATAAATCATATGTTGGTATTGAGGGCAAGGAAAGTCCATCCAACAGGTCAAAAATATTATTGCCATGCAGAATTAACATGCATTGCACATGAAATACAGCTACCTACCAAATATTGGATTTAACCAGTCCTTTGCAATTGTGATATTGCACACATTAATATTGCAAGTGATATATTGTCCAGCTCTTCTCTACGATCACCTTATGCAAATTATAGTGTTTGTCAGTAGTTTGGAAGGCAAAAGGCTGTGTTTCTGTTCATTCATTACATACATAAATATGCATATTTGCTAAACACTACACATATTTTTAGAAGGTTTGAGCATTTTGTTCAAATTAGACAAAAATAAAAAAATAAAAAATTGGCAAGAAATACTCCAGGTTTTCGTGGAAAAACAAGACATATATGTTTGTTTTTCCACATCGTTTCTGCTCAAAAATGTTACTGAAGATGACTATTTTTTGTGCCTTTCTATTCCTCAAAAATATATTCTTCAAAAGAATGTACAAATTATTTACAATTTTCTTTCAATAAGAGTCTGTAATTGTTGAGAGTACTGTAATTATTGATGAGTCCAATTTAACAGTTTTAATACCAACTGCCTTTATATATTTCACCTTGCCTTTAAACTCCCATTCTGAACAGGTAAAACACTTAAGGACCTTTTCTCGGGCAATGATAGTGAACACTGACTTGCAGTGTTGAGGTGAGCAGCACTGAGGCTGAAAACACTGAACCTCCTATTCTGTTTGTCTCAGAACATTAATCCGGGCTTCTGCCTGGACACATTCACAAGGGCACAGGGGTGAAATCTGCAGGACTCCAGGGAACACAAGGCAACACAACACATATGCCACATCTGGGCATACTATTGTCAGAACATGAGTGCGGGAGGTGAATTCTCCAAGAAGAGATATTAATAATACAGAGTTCAAGCAAGCAGAGCAATAATGTCATGATTTCTTTGTGTGTCTGAGAGAGTGTGTGTATTTTTTAGGACTAAGATCGGTGTACTGCTGGATCTCATTTGATTATTTCTGGATGGCTGATATCTGCAACACAGCGTTCCTCAGCTAATTGCTTACATGACTGGAATGACAAGAAATCGCCACATTGGGTGTGTTTGTGTATGTGTTGGGCTGGAAGTACACAGTGTGCCACATAAGTATGCCAGACATATGTGTGTTTTACAAATTGACCAACTTTTGTGCACAGAAATACAGCCATCTGTCTGTATACAAATTATTCCAATTCTTCTGCAGTTTCCAATTCTCCACTCAGTAATATCATTTTTACTTTGAGATACTTTAACCTGTGGGTTTTTCTTGCCTGAAGGTCTGACCTGTTTTCATTCGTAGTGTGCCATATGCTGCCGTTTTATACAAGTCAGTGGTGAACTGCAGCCCTGGCTCTAGCAGATTTGACACTAGAAAATGTCTGACTAACAGTGGATAAACTCCACATTAGCAGGCAAAAAAGGGTAATGGAGAAATAACTAGAAAGGGTCATGTCTGAAAATATTTAACTCAAATCAAAGTTAATCCACAATGTGAATGTCATTTTGAAAGGAGAGCAGAAACCTGGAAATGATTCTTCTTACAAAAAAACACCATAAATGTATTCTCATAAAACTTATTTAATTTAAACGAATAGTGAAATATTAATAGTGATAATATAATAGTAATAATGACGTCCCAATTTAAGACTCTTTAAATTTGCTACTCTCACAGCCAATTAGGAGTACAGCATGTTTAATTAAAAGCCTAAATCTGAAACAGAATGAAACATCATGACAACTTGTGTCCTAAACCCCACCCAGACTGCCACAGCATGTTTCACAGTACACTAGTTATACTTCATAACAGTTCTCTTTAAAATAGAAATAATGAACATCTGTGGAATGAAAGTGTTTTGTTTTTCCATTACTGATTTGGAGCTTATTATTTCCTGTTAGCTAACCAGCCAGCGTGCTTGTCTGGGAAGATGAGTGTCACCTACACTGACAAAAGACATTTTTTCTTTCATTATGTCACAATAGAGCATTGATATAGCCAACGTTTTAACTTCACCTCCCTTTCAACCTGCCATGAAAATTGGAAAAACGATTGCAGAGCAGCTGGCTGGAGGGATGAATGTGGCTTCAGCTACCATTAGCAGCAAAAGAGTTCAAGGTTTAAAAAGGGCTGGAAGCAACTGCTAAGTCCTGTGAAGCTGCATGGAGTTATACTGAGTCAGAAATAAAAGACAAAGTCATAGTGAGAGGAATCCTTATTAGCTGCATTACATTGAAATGTCCTCTGAATAAATTTATCAATCTTTCACAACATAGGAAAATTTTTTCTAAGCCTTGCCACTCTACATTGATTTGTAATGTTTCAGCAATGTAATGTTGTTTCTGCACAGCCTTCTTGATGTCCCATCATGACATTTCATTGGTTTGTGGGCTGAACTTTGACTAGGCCAGTAAAAAACTGGTTGTTTTCTTTATCAGCTAGTATGTTGAAGATTTGTTGCTGTTTTGGGGAACATTTCTCTGCTGATGAACTAGTTTGGGTGAAGCTGGACAGATGGTCTCACACTTGACATCAGAAAACATTGTGTGGTTGCTAAAACAGGCCAGATCAGTTCCCTACCAACATGTTTGATAGTTGGTACTAGCGTATTTTATGTTCATTTATTAAATCTTATATCAGTATAGTTAAGGTTATCCTTCATTAATTTAGATTATTACTTTTATCAGCTCAAATGTTCTGTAGATAATTTATGTAATTTAACACAGGTCTGAGAAGTTAGTAGTCCTTTATATTTTGCTTTTCAAGCGCTGCATGGTTTGAGCTCATTATCATTGCAAGGACTTGATGTTTGAATCTGATAGGTTCATTACTCTGTCGATTATAAGCTCTGAATATAATTACAATGGATGTTGAAGCAAGAGGTTTTTTTTTCCACTAGCTTCCAAAATTGTTTTGGCTCTCATCTGGAGTAAGCATCTTTCTTCATGATGCCATCATTCTGCTGCTTCTTTGTATAGATAAAAAATAAAGATTGCAACTTTTGGTAAATATATCTGGTTTTATATGAAAGAAACTTTCAGAATTAGAACAGAAATGACTTGGTTTTCTCTATAAACAACAATTCATTGTTTGTGTTCTTGTCTCGAACACGACCAAAAGAATTTTAGAAATCAATGACGTTTGGTGTGACTGGATCTTTCCTCTATATAAGTTCACATCATCCCCAAAATGACAAAGTGAGTTAATCCTACTGTAAACTTCATTTGGTTGTGTGCTAGTAAATATTTCATATTTGATAAAGTCCACGAACCAAAATTTGGTTTTGTGTCTGAATAATGATTCCCCCATGAACCAGATAGTCTGTGAGCTTTATGCTGTGACAGGCTTGGTTCTTTTGGTCTCTGCTCCCTTCAACCAAAATGTTGTAAACATAGTTTTCACTGTTCAGATACATTGGAAAAATACCTAACTTGAAGCAGTTTGAAACAAGTTGATTTTTTTAATCCATTTAGACATTTAGAAAACTTATCCTTAAATAGCTTGGTACTTTGAAACAAAATAAAACAAAAGAGAATTATGTTTGCTTAACATTTGAAAAGGGATTCTTGTAACAGTGATTTACCAAAAAATACTAGAAAAAAAAACCTAGAAAAAATGGCTAAATGGGTCACAAACTAGATCTGTTTTACTCATTTGATTCCTCTGCCTGGTGGAAGATAAACCCAGGAAAGGTGCAAATCAGATGTGGTGTTTTTGATTAATTAAGAATTTTGATGCTTCTTTTTTAGAGTTAATTACTTGGCAAGCTCTTTAGATGTACATTTTTCTACTCTTCATTAGAATTAAACAAGCAATAAATCAAAATTGTATCTTTCTGTTTCATAAAGTGTCAAATATTACAGCAATTAGAACTAAAAACACTAAACAAACTACTTCTACAGCATTATTTTCTCACTTATTGCTAGATGAACTGGTGTTGATAATTTTCCTTTAATAGGACAGAAAATGACTTCTATTTTCCAAAGAACTATCAATGCAGCATGACTTAAAAAATAAAGTTTGTAAGATTCTAAAGTTGGACTTTGAATTTTTTAAGTTTAACAGGTAAATAATAATGTATTAGGGCACCTTCATATTGGACTAAGATTGCACCATGTCAGGGGTCTGCAACTGCAGTCCTCAAAGGCCAGCATCCTGTAACTTTAGATGCAGGACGCTGGACTGATACAGCAGACCAAAATGAAATGGCTGAATTACTTCCTCAGTCAAGTTCGAAAATCCAATGAGCTGATTATTTGACTTAGGTGTGTATTACCGCAGAGGCAAAACATCTGGGTCCATGTTTCTGTACACCCTTGTCCCTAGTGGGGTCGGGAGGGTTGCTGGTGCCTATCTCCAGCTAACGTTTCGGGCGAGAGGCGGGGTTCACCCTAGACAGGTCGCCTGTCTGTCGCAGGGCAACACAGACAGACAGGACACACAACCATGCACACACACACTCACACCTAGGGAGAATTTAGAGAGACCAATTAACCTGACAGTCATGTTTTTGGACTGTGGGAGGAAGCCGGAGTACCTAGAGAGAACCCAGCATGCACAGGGAAAACATGCAAACTCCATGTAGAAAGACCCCGGGTCGGGAATCGAACCCAGAACCTTCTTGCTGCAAGGCAACAGCTCTACCAACTGTGCCACTGTGCAGCCCCTCTCTAGATAATATCTAATTTTTAATGCTTGAAAATCAAGTACAAAGCTTCTAATAGCTGACTGAATTTATGTCCAATTACTGGCTGGTTCATTGACTATATATTCAAACCTTTCGTACCATTAATCAAATGGTTTACATTAGATAACATTGGATAGATACAGAATTACCTATTTTTGCCTTTGTTCTCTATAAACCTCCTTTATAATGCTCCACTATATAAGGGTCTCTGCCTGTTCACACACCACATATCTCTTACTGAGACAACATGAATAATATAGAAGGGAAAGTAGAAAATTTCCTGCCAGGCTGAGCTCTATACCTGGCAGGAAGGAAAAATTATGTCCCTGCAGTGTGGAGTCCCGTGAGACGAGGCAGAATAAGTTCATATTTACATGAAGCTCAGAAAGAAGAAAATAAACAGGCCTGCATAAACAGATGCAGAGCAATCATGAATGAAACCTCAGAGAAAGTCAATATGTGTGTGAGCACAGGTTTATGTATTGGCTTTCTGAATTTGTGAGTCAGCAAAACAAGGAAAAGCATTATGCGTAACCAAGAATAAAAGAATGTAAAAAAAGTAAAGGAAGGGGTAAACAAATACTGCTTTTTTTTTTTGCTGCATATCATTTTGTGAAGCAAAGAAGGATCCAAGAAACTGCACAGGATTTGAGCTTAGGTTGCTTTGTCTCTGCTGCCTAACTGCTAATCACAGTAGTGCCAACCACACAGGCCACAGCTTTATTTTTAGCGAAAGGCTTTGTTTGATATTCCCGCCATGACTCCATGATGGAAAGTTCAAAGAATTCCAGACTTTAAACACATTTTGGTTTACCACATCAAACGACACCAAAATGATGTTCTAGTTGTGGTTAATAACAGCAGGTTATTAAAAATGTAATTTAATGTCTAAGAGTTTTGATAAAAATAATCAATAATAACTAGGAAAAGAAAGAGGAAGAAAGCAGAAATGTGACTATGCATCACAGGGATTTAAAATATTTAATATCCTGCAGTACGTTTAAGAAGCCATGAATATGAAACAAATGTTCAAAGTTACTTTAAAAAAAATTAGAATTGTCAGTCTAAGCAAAAGATCACAAAATGATATAAGATCTCAAAGTGATAAGTAAAACAGTATACATTTGATGAACACCCTTGCTGCTAATATATGATTTTAAAGTAAAATATTCCAAGCACATTTTTAAGCTATATAATAAAAGTCAGTTGCAAACACTTAGAGCAGCTTCAAATTCTCAGGATATTCAGGCCAGCGTCAGAATATATAACACTCCTCGAAGCTGCATAACACCCAAGGGAGCTTCATCCCTGAGTCTCTGGGCCTCAGTTTGCATGTTAAATCCTTGACAATAAAATTAGGAAATGACTGAACCGGAGTACCTTATATTTGACAGCAGTCAAATGTAAGATTACCTGTCTACAAGTTGATACTTGAAATGATCACAAGTAGCAAATCTCCAAGAAAATGGCTAAGATTAGGATTGATTGTTTGTAACTGTTACTGCTGCTTACTGTAGTTTTGCAAAGTCATTTTACATTCCTTCAGAAATGCCAGAGATCATAATATCCCTTAATCAAACAATATGGAAACTGGATGAGAGCTGCTCAAAAGTCTCCTAACTAAATAAAGCATACTAACTTGAGAATTTAGCACAATTTTGAATGCAATTCAGAAAATATCAGCACACTTGAAGGCTCATCAAAAAAGGGAAGGCATTCAACTCTGGCTCTACAGACAAGCACCTTAAATAGCAGCCCAACCTTATTAACAGCTGGTGTCATGAGGTAAGCTAAAATCAATACTATACCCAATAATATGAATATGTATTAAAAACTGCAGAATACATTGGCAAAGTCCCACAATTCATTAAAAAACTTTGATTCTGAGTACACACAGGCACACAGGCAAAAGTGCTGAGTTTAAGGGGCGACATGCTTCATATCCAAACATATTCTTACACTTTTTATTCTTACATTACATCTCTGAATGGTTTAGAATGTTAGCTTAAAAAAATGCATGATTTAGAATATTAAACCACTGCGGTAACAGATGCCAAGTTGAACCAAGGATGTTGGACACAGACATGCACATGTGGCTGTGGTAAACCACTTACAGGCTGTTTATACAGACTTTATAGTGTGTGTGTATGCATGTGTGGGCCAGATGCATCCATCTTGTTTATAGTAATTGTTGTTTTCATCTTAGTGAAGCTGCATTTTCTTCTAAAAAAAGACGGAGGGAAAGATGGAGAGAGGAACAAAGAAAAGGGAGACTGGTGTGACGCAGAGGTGAAGAGACAGCGGCCCACACAGCGAGTCAATTCAATTAGGAAGTGAAAATCCTTCCTGACCACTTTAATGTGGTTACTGATTGAGGGAAACTCTTGATGATCAATGCACATGTTTAGAATGCAATGTTGCCACCAGATCCAACCACGGTGGGCAAAGACACATAGGTTTAAAAGTAATTTGGATTTATAGGATCAGGATTTAATGTTGAAGACGAGTCTGTTCCAGCACCCACAACAGAACTTACTGAAGTTTGGCCAGAGCTTTCAGGGAAGGTCAAGTTCACCAGAAGGTCTTCTTGTACACCGTACATAGGATGTTAATAGAGGTTAGAGGTCCACAAACACTTGCAAGCTGATAAAATAAAGCTCATGCCAGCACAAAGGTAAATTGCTGACAATTTTATTTGAAATTCAAAAACATAATTTTTTTTGTGTGCTGGGATTGATTAGCATTGGACCACAGAAATGTCTAAAATTGGCAGGGCACTGGGCTCCCAAAAACTGGAATAATGAACTCCAGTTTTATATGATTCTTTGCTCCAGTTCGAAAGTAACACAGAACCTTCTTTGGAAATCTATATTTCAGTTTTTGGATTTTTGATTAATAACAAGTGTATTGTTTTGAGTGATGTGTCTGAAATCAGTGTCTGCCCAAGAATGCCATGGCAGAAGAAAAGTGGAGATCCAAAATTGCACACAAAATTTGGATGAGTGCAAGACCTCTGGACATCATCAAGCTAATGCCTTTCTAACAGTAGGTCCTTACTGTTTAATGTACCTAAAACATTTTGGGTACATTAAGATGAATTTGTGTTTTTTTTTTAATTCAATAGATGTTAAATAATAACAATCATGGTAAGAAAGTATTTTGAAGTCTAATTGATATGTCCACCAAATTCTACAATACCCTAAACCCAACCTAAAGTTTACAAACACACAGAAGCGTGCACACGTAGACACTGTGTTATTGAAAAAATAAAGCAAGAAAGTTTGTGAAAACTAAGCACACCCCAAAAAGTCTAGATGCAAAAAATACCTACAATTAAATGAGGGGGAAACTTCTTTTATCATGTCCATGAAACCGGCAATAGTGTTGCTGGCTGACAAACTGGCAAAAAAAAAAAAAACACAAAAAAACCCCACCATTGACCACATTTATTCTAACATTGGCATGTTTTGGTGATTTGGACAAAATTGATGATCATTAGTTCTCCAGTGTCAGTGTGCTAGTTATTTCCATCTCCCCATTTCAATAAAATTGTCTCTCACAGTAAGTTGGTATGTCAGACTAAGTTGAAGACTCAAGTTTTTGTTAATTTTATTTTACAAATTAAAATAGCCAGTCATAACAGAGTTTCATAAAATTATTTTCCCATAAACACAAACAGTAATAACACCAAACATGGGTAGCCTATAAAAATGAAAAACACACCACAATTCAGAACATCTCCTCCAGGGTCCAGTGAATGTTTGAACAGCAGCTAAAACACACAGCGGAGCACGCAAAACAGCTGGAAACACACACACACCTATTAAACACAAACACAATTTAACCTGAGAACAACAGGGTGCACGGAAAGGCTAAGTAAAGAACACATGTAGTAACTGGCTTACCACAAAGCAAGGATTTTTCAGATATGAAAAAGAAACACTACAGCAATAAATGCCATAATCCACGTGACCCTTGTGACATCATTTGTTTTATGTAACAGGAATGGATCCAAGACTACTTGCAAGTGGAAGTGGTTTGCACACAGAATACAGCTCCTGCAGCAAAACCATACAACTTCTGCTGATACGAATGTTTTCTTCTGGAAACACTGTTTCCAAATTTTTACAAAATAGAAATATATGTTCTAAAAAGCATTCAGCCTCCAAGTTAGTACTTTGTAAAACCACTTTTCAGTGGATTTATAGCAGCAGGTTTCCTGGGACAGGTTTCTACAATCTGTTCATACATGTGGATTGAAGTTTTTGCCAATTCTTTTAAGCAAATCAAGCTCCACCTCAGTGAAACTGGGTGGAGAGCAACTGTAAGCAGCAATTTTCTCAATTAGATTTAGGTCTGGACTCATGCAGTGACGTAAATCCATGGGCCAGTCGACAAATGCAGTCTGGTGCCAATCAAATCACTTGCATGTAATATCCAGGTTGGCCTGGCTCGTGCCACTGCTGAGGTGGTTCCAGAAAACAGGGGAAAAACAGCGCAGTATTTGCAAATGGAGACGAATCCGGCCAGGGCTGATTGGGGAACAACTGGTTACAGCCAACCCGAGGAGAAGGGGCTTAATCAAAGCTTTCCTTGTTCAACCTGTCAGTTTTGATGGGCAGTTATGCAGTACATTCTTAATTTTAAAATGATGACATTAACAGTGCTCCATGGCATATTTAGAGCTGGAGATGATTTATAACCTAACCCTTCTGTTTTTACTGAGATGAAGGTACTGGCATCTGAACTCTTTTTACTAATTCGATCAATAGATTTCATTCAGTTATATCAGAATAAAAATGGTTGAGCTGGATGTCACATTTTTCTGTATTTTCTTGCAAAACATTTTGAACCATGCAATATGTCACTTTCCTCCCACTCCATAAACATGCTGCTACTGTTGGTCTCACAAAAAAAGGCATAATTAAAAACACTCAGGCTTCTGGTTGTAATGTGACTAAATGAGGAAACCTTCAGAGGGTATGAATATATTACCAGACATTGTAGTTCAATGGGATTTTATGCAATGGAGAAACACAAAGCTCAGCCATGACAGTTGGCGCCCGCTACAAATAAATCAAAAAAGTGAGTGACTGCATTCCCTAACAGATCTTTTGATGAGAGATTATCACTGGTGACCATGTTAACCTCTGTCAACCATTATGTCAGATTTATTACTTTGATTCTGAGAGTTTACAGTTTTGGCACAAAGGTGAAACACTTTTGTTCAACATGAAAAAAGGCTACCCACAGAAGAGAAGGTTCTGACTGACATGATTGAGTTTCTCACATTCTTGGGACTAAAATGATCAATAAAGTGAGTCCAGCAACTCTTTTCTCATAACGTGCAAAAAAATAACACCTTTACTTCTTAAAGAATGAACAACCGCATCACAATAGCAGTAAAAAAAATGTCCGAAGAACTTCATGGAGAACATCGGAAGGTGTAATCTTCAGCAGCAAACACAGTTCAGCTGCTAGTTGGAGCATGCTGTTGTGATATCTTCCAGCAAAGGAGGTCGATTTCAGGCAGATGATCATCTGAATGCATACTGCAGTACCATTTAAAGAGCTATGACAACATTCACACTTATAGCTCTTAAAATGGCGCTAGAGTCTGCAACAAGCTATGTTAAGGTTCCACAGCTAAAACTTGTCATCTTTTGTATATTGACAAACTAAACGTAGAGATAATCTAGGAATAAAAAAATATCAAGAGCAGGAATGCAGAAATGTCAAAGTTGTACACTTTTTATCTGGTCTAAATAAAACAAGTATCACCTTGTATCATCTGTACTTCTAGAAATTCACACAAACAGTCATCAATGCTTTGTAAAAAAAAAACAAAAAAAAAAAAACAACTCTTCAGCCAAATATTAGTGGAGATATATGTTTATAATCATATTTTAAAAAATGAATATGTGTTTTGATGAGGCTATTAATGGATTAAATGTGACTTTTAAAAATAATTAAAAAAAAATAATAATACCTATTTAAGTAGGTATTCTTTTCACTGAGCCAAAACTTAATTAAAATAGTTTTTTATTGTTCTGATATAAATGTATTTCTTTTATTAGTTGTAAGCAGGAAATCACCATAATTAACAGGAATATAACACCAATTTGTGTGTAATTAATGGAGTCACTCACCTTTTTGATATGTGTTTAACATAGTGAATTGATTTACTGAATTTTCAACAATATTCTAATGTAAAAATTATGAAACTGTATATCGACGTAAAATATTAACAGTATTTTTCGTGTAAACAAATTTTGTTTTTAAAATTCAAAAAGTTGTTTGTTGTACTTCCTGCCCACTCCAAAAAAGGGTAATTCATTTACCACCAATATTGTCATGAACAAACTTCCTATTAGGACATCGATGCCCAAAAATATTGTATATAAACATGTGACCATAACATATATGTACTTTTTATAATAAGTGTTTGTGGTTGAAATAATTTTTCTCTAACAGAAGATTGTTTTAATGAACAAAAATGTGACAAAATGAGTTCTCCAACATGTGGGGGTGTACTTGTGTGTGTACGAGTGTGTTCCTTGATGTCTTGCGGCCTCAAAAGCCCTCCAGGGAGACAAACAGTTTTGAGTAGTGATGTAATTAGAACCAAGTATCTTGCCAGTGTAGTAGCCACAAGTGCACCAGAGGGGTCCAGGGAGATTTAAGTGGACAAAGTGGACAGAGGAGGGACAGTAAAAAGATTGCCTTCCATTGCTTGAAACCACTCTCAATCTCTTTAGCATCCTTCTCAATTTCACTGTTTTATCGCCCTCTCAATTGAAATTCAGCTGCAAGCTGCATGTCCTGTAAATGTCTTGCTTGTCTACCTTCTGAAATGATCATAAATCACAATATAATATAATATTTTCAGTGTTTTTCATCCATCTGATGTGACAGCTCCATCCATTCTGCTGAAGTTAATCAGTTAGCATGATTTAAAGCACCTTTTTCCAAATTTATTTACACATAATGCAGTGATTTCCTTAGTAAAAAGTATATATTGGTCAACAATATGGTCTAATTTGAGAAATTGTAAGCACAAAAACATATTGATGCCATAAAATGCAATCATTATCCTCTATGTAGCCTAAACAAATTGTTACATATTGATGAATCTATAATAACTGCTGCAACAGTCTGCCCTGAATCCTTTTATTTAAATAACTCTAAATGCATGACAGGCTAATAAATGCCCTGGCAGCATATGTTCAAACTAACTGCTGTCAAATATTAATGGTGACAAATTTAGTTTTTCTCAAATTATTCTCAGAGCTCTTTGCAAGGTTTCTCAGACTCCTAAATCGTTCAGACATCTTAAGATGAGGAGGAGCTTCACCTCTACTATGATGTTCTTCAAAATGATTGACTTTAAACCTTCTAGCAATTTTACACTTGCTGCCCTTTCACTTTGAACAGGTTGTGACCAGTTCAGAGTAGAACTGCATCAAACAGTAAATTGACCATTTTTCATTTCGGCTCTGCTTACTCTTCTGTCTGTCAGTCTTCCGTCACCTCAACCAAGACCCCAAGAGATGATAATACACATTGAGTAATACCTAAGTACTATCTAATATTAGAAGTAATATACTGCATTCAGGTTTTCAGGAAAATACACTCCCTGTTCTGAAATGTCCTGAAGCCATGCACAACCCTGTATTTTAAAATGTGGGTACTGTTAGCATAATTAAATTAGCTTCCTACTTGAAATTGCATATTCTAACAAGTTTTCAGCAAACATCTTCTGAAAAAATAATTTTCAAATGAATTAATTATTATTTAATATAATTTACAAGAAAGATCCTCAACAAATGTTTTGATTGTAAACTCTTAATTAAACGTCCTAAATTGAAGCCTGGAGTCTGATAAAATGAATGAAGGTGATACTAAGTGTATGGAAACCAGTTGTTCATAATTGATTTCTGTGTTGCATGTTGATGTATGGCTACGCTTTTATAATAAATAAAGTATATAAAGACATGGTAGGAATAGTAATATATAAGACTGTTGCCAAAACTACAAGACAATGTCTTCATGTAGTAATGTGAATGGCAGATCATAGCATAATCTAATGGGTTTTCATATATTTTTAAAAGGTTTTATCAAATCACACAAACTTGTCAAATTAAGCAATATTCTGGACATTGCTAAAATTCAAAAGATATAGGTAACATTTGTCAGATGGATAGTTTTGATGATTGTGGGTTACAGCAAATTAAAACCTGACATTTAGTTTTTCCTGTTTTTCTGGACCTTTTTAAACCACACTTTTCCCATCCACTAAACTTTCCATTAACATGCTTGAATATAGATATTTGAACAACCAGCATTTTTTTCTTCTTTTTTGCCTCTTTTGTGAATTTTGCGACTTGTCTGCTTGACAATTTTAGCTTAAGGCTTAGTGTTAAGCAAAACTTATCATAAAAAAACAGACAGAAATTTGAACTCTATGAGTTTTCTTTTCTGAATAAAATGACTTGAATAAAGAAACTTTTCGAAGGCACCAAAGTTAATGAGATGCATCTGGAAATTGTAAGTTTCATTGCTTGTGTCACGGTGTGCAAGGCTTGACAGACTCACTTGACAGAACCTTGAGGTTCCCTAGAAATACAGCAGCTAGACAGGCACTGGTCTGGTGTTGCAGAACCAGAGCAACAGCTTGGAGGCAGAGGAGCAGCCACTGGAGAAAAGGAAGAAGAGGAAAAGTAAAGGAGAATGTGGATCAAACAAAAAGAGATGATAAATTGAAATAAAAGTGCAATCCCATTAAAGGATAAGAAAAATAAATGGCAGGTAAATTGATGCAAAAAGAAAAGGTATAAAAAAGGAAAACAATGAAGAAATTTATTTATAAAACAATGAGAATGAAGGAAGGGCATAAAAATAAAGTGGACCCAATAATGGAAAGTGTCAGAAAAAGGCAGTTAGCAAAAACAAATGTAGAAACAATAATGTGAAAAAAAATAATCAGAGAAAATAAAATGTGATGATGTACCAAGAAATGGAAAAAAAATATGCACCAAACACAAGATACAAGGATGGTTGTAACAGAGGGAGGGGCCAGGAAAAAAAGAAAGGGAGGAGCAGAGAAAGGAAAAACAAGGTTAATTTACACCAAGAGGATTCATCAGACAGCAGGCAGGAAGGACTTCAGAATGGGTGTGTAAATCTGTGAGTATCTTAATGTTTGTGATATATGGTAGATAATGTCTTAATAACAATGGGAGAAATAGCAAACCTGATGTGGATAAATATAACTTACAATAAAATACTCTTTTTTCTTTTTACCATTGTTTCTCAAACTTTTTCAACCTTAAACCTGAGTGTCTGTCGTTAAAGGAGACAGACAATGTTAAATAACCGACTATAGTACACAAATAATATTTTTATATTTTATATCCAGTACAATAGATTAAATACTTATAGGAGTAAAACTAAGATGCAAAGTAGTAAAGTATGAGCTTCATTATCAGCAGTCAAATCTCAAAACTAACTGTAAGAATGGCCACATGCTTTGGGTGACATGCTCGGCAAAACTGCTTCGTATAAACATTCATACATCTGCACAACAAAGCCACATACATTTGCACAACAAAACCACATTTAACCCCTTATCAGGATCAGTCTGGAGCAGAATTTTTCAGGAAATTACTATAAAAGTAAGAGAAAACAAATGCAAGTCATATTTTGTTATTTTGCATGAACAAAAAGAATGGGCAACAAAGACCAACCGCTAGATGTGCAAAGCTAGTAGAGACATACCCCAAAATTGCAGCAAAAAGTGTTTCTACAAAGCATAAACTCAAGGGAGCTCAAAACAAATGCATGTTGCACTTCTCAAATTTTTAATTGTAAGAAACATCGAAAACTATGTACTATTTTTATTCATGTTCATATGCTATTTTAGCTTGGTCTGAGACATAAAATACTGTAATGTACATTTAAGTAACATTACATTGAAAATTCAATTCATGCGAACACTTGCAAGGCAAGGCATTGCACATTCGCGAGAAACAGTTTTTTTCACGAGATTCAGTCGATCCCTACTCTGACTTTCACAATTAAATTATTATCTGTCTTTGACAAAACTTTCCGAGCAGATTGATGCTCACACAGATCTTGCAGGATTAAGTTCAAACTCTGAAATGTTTTCTTTTGAACTCTAAAATGTTGTCTCCAACTAACAGCAACAGTAATGACCTCAGTCTGCTTTTGATTAGAGTGTGAAGCAGCCATATGAATATTACTTCGGAATAAATTTTACTGTGACTTCAACAGGTACGGACATACAGAAAAAAGTTGGTTTGTGAATATAATGAGGGGATGAGAGAGAAAGAGATGGACCAACATATTGAAAACTGTGGCAACCACAAGCTTACTGACTATAGTACACCAAGTTGAAAGATAAATCAGGCTGGGCTATTGGACAAGAAGAGTCTGTGTGGGCAGGGGTGGATGGCTATTTCTTTCACATTATGCCAACATTCAACAGAGGAAAATGGAAAAGCTCTTTTGATTTCCAGAAATCTTAGATACTTTGGGATTTCTTTGCTGCAGATAAAAGAAAAGCTCAAGATGCAGCATTTTAACACTGAGAATTAAATGTATCAAACTAAAATCAATGAACCTGTTGATTTTAAAAAGTGGTTTTATGCAGAAAATCTGTCTCACCTGCTGAGAGCATGGAAACCATTACAAGACTAACTCTATAATGTATTTTGTCTCCCAGAAGTAATGTCTCCATATGTGTCCAGGACTGAAATTGCATAATATAAGCTTCTTCTATAATTGTCTTTTCTTGACATAAGATTTGTTTCTATTGAAGATACAACTCTCTTTACGTTAGCATTGTTAATCCTGCAGATGGATGTTCATTTATATAACATTTCAGAAAGGTTGCCTTCTCTCCAGTAACCTTTTTCGTGTAATACCACTGTGATTCACACAGTAATTGTACTTTGCACCCGGTGACACAGGCTACTATGGCAACCTGTTACCTATAATCAGCCCAGTTCCTCCAGCTTGTTCATCCTATGGCTGCAGGCTGCATTTCTTCGGTCTGAAAACGATGAGCAGGGAGCTGCAGCTGAACACAACTTGATGAATATTTGTGCAGCCACAACATTCTCATTACTTTCTCTTCTTGCTTAAACAAACGCCAAGCGTTGGTTTATGGGATGACATATTCAAAACCAAGTCTCTGACTAAGCACCAGTAAAAACATCATGAAATTAAAAGTAAATTGGATCATGTAAAACTATCCAAAGCTGCATAATTTGAAAGTAATTATCTGGGTTTGGCTTGGCTCAGGTTTAGTTGTAGGGTCCAATTAACTGACTTTAGGTTTAACAAGGACAGAAAGTTACTCCTTTCCCACATTCTTGACTTACGACTAATAATAAATGTGCACAACTACCATCCTGTTCAGAAAATGCTGTCTTTACATCTGAATGAGAGCACATGTTAGCCTGACTTCTATGTTATAAGTTTGCTGTTGAATGTAGCTGACAACATCAACAGCCTGAAGCCACCACTTCCTGCTAGGCTAGTATTGTTTCAGATAGGTAACAAACCTAGTGTGCAATTCAACCCAGAATATGTTTAAAAATGCAAAAGAAACAAAGAAAAAAAAAACATATTTAAGAAATCCAAAGTTGACAGGCAAGCTTTCAAGCGTGCAAATTCTGTGCAGTTATGACTCTGCAAAAACGTGATATGAACATGTGCCTTAAGTCATTTTCACTGGCATATAATGTTTCTCTAAAATGAGCGGTAGTGATGCAGCAGCTGCTGTTCAACCAGAAAGCAGGTGTGTTTTAAGACACCATGCACTCTCACACACAGCAGAGTATTTTTAAGCTTTGCCTTTTCTTGCTCCTTACCTTCTACCTGCAGAATAATGAGCAACTGGAAAAAATAGCATGAAAAAAGGGAGTAATGTTAGCCATTAATCACATTTATTTATGTCTTAATAAAAATAAATAAATAAAATTATTTTTACTGAAACATTTTTGTTTTAGACTGACCATCATGTTTACTGTCGGTATGATCCTGTTTGTTTAAACACTTCCTTAATTTTAAGCAAGTTACAGCATGACACAAACATTTCAAAAGTTCCAGTTCTATCTCATTAATTCAAATGACTTTCCCAAAAGTTTTGCAGAGGGTTTAAAGCAAAGATGAGACATGCCAATGTGTGCCAAATCAGCATTTTAACAAGTTCCTCTGGAAATTAGTCTCATGATGGCTTGTATGTAGATATACATACCAAACTAAAGCACATTGAAATTAATGTACTCAAAAATTTATATTGAAACATAATGGCGTCAAATTTGACAACAAGTCAGACAAAAAGAAGTAACTGGTTTAATTGCATATCATTGTATTGGTAATAGATCTTCAGCAACCTGTTTGCTGTTTAATAAAGAGATCTGATAAAGGTTCTGATGTAACCTTTATAGTTTCATCTCCACAGAAATATAATTAGTTTAGCGCTAATTATATTTCTTGCATTTTCAAAAGTTAGAAAGATTTTTCTTTTTTTTTCACCTCAGTCAGACTAAAATAAAAAGCAGAACAGTTATTTCCTTTGAGACAAAAGATTGGTTTTGAAATTTTGCTGTTTTCTCCAGCATGAAAGCTGTTTTGACAAACTAATTATAAGGCTGAATGATGTGCTTTGTTCAAACATCTGTCTACAGTCCATGGTTTATTGATTAATGAATTAAAACATCTATAGTGAAAATTACAAAGTTTAGGATGAATGAATTAAAAGTTACCTCCAAGAAAAACCAAAGTTTCTGTGAAGCTTTTCAGTTCTTTGCTGTAATCAGTAATTTAAATAAGAAAAACAAATCCTCCTTGATTCACCTTGATGTTGAGAGTTTTCTTTATAAATGGAGAAGAGAAGGGCAAGGATGGCTTTTTAAAGCTTGGAAGCTTCACTGAATTATACATGAACATGTTCTAAATTGTGAGAAGGTGCAATCTGTTTTTACCCTTTCAAAGAGACAGAAAAATATTTAGAGAAGAGGTTTAGACATCTGCTGATATACAAAAAGCATATGTATGCTATAGGGACAAATAACTTTATATTTCCTTAATTTTTTCTTTTAACTGAATAAGCTCTTACATAATCTGAGTTTCTTGCACTTCACCACCTCTTGGTTATTCCAGATAAATCTCATAATCTCTCAATCTAAATAAGTTTGACACATCTGACTGAAGATGGCCACCAATCAAATCCATTTGTCGCGTGAAGTGTAATCCTTCCTTTAATAAAATGAGGTAATGTACTTAGATGAGCTTGTTTCAATTCAATTTAAGATAGTAAAGTGCTTAATTGATTCTATTTGAATAAACAATTAGGATTTAATTTGAGGCAGAGTCGAACAGTGTTGGCTCTATGGCTGTCAATAAGGAGAATGAAGTCTTTTCCCTATAACAAACCCTGCAGATATGTAAAAAGAGAGAAAATTAACTGAATGATGTGCTTAAAATACAATGCACTGAAAAAAAAAATCACACTAAGTGGCAATTCCATTAAAGGCTTAATTATGAAATGTATACAGCTTGAGAAAGGATATGTTTCTGGTTGCTTGAAGAACTACTGGGGTTCCATAGGATTCAGAACTGTATTTTGAAATGAATGTTACAAAACAGGTTAATTGCTGACAAAGTTAGAAAACCTCAGATTAAACTGTCTATAAAGCAGACAGGTAACGAATGGCTAAGAAAGGCTGTGGTGTTGGTGGTTGCAAAAGCAAAGACTTGGGCTTCAGATACTTTAGAGAAAGACTTTTTGTTGGCTTCAAAAAAGTTCTGGTAAATTAATGGGTGACTCAGAAAGAGAAAGAAGCATCCTTCCCAGGATGTTTGGTTTGGGAGTAGAATTGCATACTCAGACTGGGAATATTTTGGTTGGTGGAAGGAGCACTATGAGAATCTCTACAATCTGGTCACCATGTCTGCCATGGGGTGTGGAGAATTTGAGCAGTTGGAGGGAAGCGAAGAGATTAAAAAGCTGCAAAGTGGTAGGGCATCAAGGATGGAAACTTCTCAGCCTCCATTGGAAAGGCATTTATTAGGTTTTTGGAGGGAAAGATGGAGTAATGTGGGTTTCATCCATCATTTTGAAACAAAGATTGTTCAGCTGTTCATGGCCAGAAACACAGTTTCTGGCCATACATCTATTTTCTCACATATTGAAAAAAAACAAAACATGGAATAAAAAAAAAAAACGTCAAACTCGTTTTTGTTTTATTGCATTTCGTAAATCAGCTACAAATCCTGCTCAGTGAAATCAACTTATTAAAAAGCCAGTAAGATGACAAGAGAACAGATTGTAAAAACTGTATTTCTTTTTCTTTATCACCACTCTAATCTCTTTGTGACAACCAACCAGCAGGGGGCACCCTAGATAGACAACGTCAAATTCATTCAGCTTGAATTATTAAAATTCATGCTCCAGGTATATTAACTTAGACTAAGAATAAGAAATTTTTTTTTTCCTCCCGTTTGTTATGCTTTCCAAAAGTTTTGAAAAATATAAACTACCTGTTTTGCCGTTAAACTGAAATGAAGGTGCTAAATGCTGTGGAGGTGGAAGGTATAAGTTCCAAAATCACACTCTATTGAAGTTTCCAAAAAACCTCAGACATGCCCTACATCTTATATTAGTGTGTCAAGCTACATTGAAACAGGTTTCTTCTATTTGATCTGGGTGACTGAAGATAACTATCAAATCCAAAGTGTAACATATCACAGAAACAAATGTATGATTGACATTTTAAAACTAATATATAGTCTCATTCTTCCAGCATCAAATCAAAAGCTTTGATTTGATGCTGGAAGAATAGCTGTGCTTGCTTCATAATTTATATATGTCCTTTGAACCAACAGGGAAAATAATTGTAAAATTCCACTCTCTTTAAAATTGTTGTTGGCTCAGTTTTTTTGTGCTTTATGGCTGTGTGTTTAACCACCTCTGTGTTTTACTGCAGAACAGCTGAAATAAAAATGTCAGCAGCATACCAGCCAGCAAAGTCTGAGTCAAAGGCTTCATCTCCCAGCAGGGGGGGAAGCTCACACACAGTACATTTTGACTGTCACAAATGATGGAAACTGGTCATTAACTTTGTGTTTTAAAACGCCAGAACATATATCATTTTACCTGCTATTATTAAAGTAAGTATAGGAGGTTTAAAAATGAAGTTTTAGGCATTTCTTTTTTAAATATTTACTTATTTATGCTTAACTTGCTTTCCTTCTCTCCAGATGAGTAATATTCATCTGCTTTTTAAATGTTATGTTTGTGCTTCAAGTCTGTGATTATTTATATCCTTTTTTGGTCTACCTACATGAGTAGCATTTCCTTCTCCAGTTCATTTTCTAACCTTTGCAATTCAACCCTCATGTACCTCACATTACTCATTATTCTCTCTAATTTCTCACCTCCACTCTGACTTATTAACTCATCTCTTACTCACTTCTTCCAAACTTTAATATCTCCTTGTTCTACTTCCTGCTTTCATCTCACCCTTTTTTCTGTTCTGCTTTCTCCTTCCTCGTTTTTCTCTTTATGTCGTTTCTCCTCATTTGTTCTGAATGTGTTGTTGTCTTTTGCAATTTGTTTCATTTTTTCAGTGATACTTCATCAGCCCTCTTTCTTACTACTTACCATATTTTCTTCACTTATCCATCTTACATTAAAATGTCCATCTCATTAAAATTACCCTTTCTGCCTTTTATTTTGTCTTTTCGCTTCCTCTTTTGTGTACATTTTATCCTTTGCACTATTTGTGTCTCATTTTGTTACCTCCAACAGTGAACAATTGTTTCTCGATACTGCTTGTTGTCTTGGGACTGACTCTTTAGATAAATGACTCCAATGAGAGTATAAATACTCAGGAGGCATTCTGTTACTGTCTGTGACAGAGTGTATAATGAACAGTGTTAAGACGCCATGGAGAATGAAGGTATCATATGTCATTCGTTTACTTTGCCAGCTTAAGTGGCTGATTCATCATAATCAGCATACATTTCACTGTTATGTTTGGAGTACAGCAGGCATATATAATGATTCAACAAATCAGAGTTCATTGTGAAAACTAATTTAAGGATTAGTCCCCTAACATATTAAACAGTGGTTTCAATTTTTCAAGTTCATGAAAAATTGTGTGATTATTGCTGCCTAACAGCTTGCAGATTGCTGGTTTGGATCTCAACTAGAGTCCCAGAAAGGATGTGTTATTTATCTAATATATTTGATATTTTAAGCCTTGTGAAGAGTCTACAGTTATAATACAGCGACTATTGAATTTGAATCTAATACCCCGGGAGCTTAGTTTTTCACGAAAAAAAAAACAAAAAAAAACAAAAACCCGATGACAAAAAAGGTCTCCAAACACAACAGTTTTGTTCTGTGCAGTCTGAATATATAAACATCTTTTCACAATTTTACAAATTTAAATTCTGACAAAACGACCAAAATAAAATGTATTTTACTAGTCTAAATCTCCTTGAAGGTGCAGTAGGTAACTAATAAAATTATGCTTTTAACCTATTTTTATATCCTCCATGCAGATCTGCAGAAATACACTTCTTCTAGTCCGAAGCAACCAGTCAAAGCCAGGAGGAAGTTCTCATTGTTTATCATGCTCATGTATGCATGATTCATTCATTGTTCAAATTAACATGTGAGTTGTAATAGTTTTTTAAATCTTTATATTTCTTGAATAAAATTCCTTATAAGTCAGATTTTGGAAAATAAAACACTGAAATCAGCTTCCACTGAGTATGAATGTGTCATAGTTTTGACATCACCACTACAATCAATGGCTTGGCATCTCTTTTATGCTAATATACGTAATAGCATAAAATAAAAAAAATGAATGAGATTTTTCTTTTTTTTTTTTGCTTTACTTCCTCTGACTAACAACAGGGCTCATCAGGGACATGATTTCAACATCCTGAGACTGACCGGCAATAACCACCATGGGTCTCACTCAAGAGGAGCCTAAAACCTATTCTGGGCTACTCTGACATACCCTTGGCATTTTAAAAGCTCTGACTCTCACAGCTCAGTGACTGCACTGTAATGGACCATGTGGGAAAGGCTTACATAAAAAGGATCCAATCCACAAAACTCTTCAGTAGAATGGACATCTGACTGAACTTGTAGAGAAAATAGTTGTTTTGGTCTGTTTTTGTGACTGCCCCAGGCAATCTCTTCAACCTGAATTTCTACATTTCAAAGAAATGAAATGGTGTCATCACTTTTTATTGCTTTAATGTGTTTTCAGTTGATGAGGAGTGATGATTGTGCAGGACATCAGAGAGGACAGTGTCGTGGTTTATGGATATGTGGAGAATTGGTAGGTTGAACTTATCCAAGTTTATTTTTCCAATGCTTCTATTCCTTTTACATTTTTCATGCTTTTTGAATCGTGACTTCTTCTGTCAGCCCCCTCAGTTTGTATTTTTGTAGAGTCCCTGCAGACATCTGCTGATTGACAATAAACCTGCTCCTTTTAGCAACAGTTTTTTGTATTGCCCTCTGATTTCCAATGAAACGTTTCATTATCTGTTTTGCTCATCATTTTACCCATTTGAATTTTCCTTTGCTTGAAGACAACTTACTTGTATTTTAAAGTTTTTAATCATGACCCATGCTTTTCAGCTACTACAGCTAACAATGAGTAAACATTATTTAGCAAGCATCTTGTTTTTACATTACTAATGTGACATAAAACTTGTAAAACCAGACTTTTTAATCCCCTGTGCTATCTGATTTACCCACCATCGCATGGTCTCTTTTCTTTTATTTTGAAAACAAAACAGTCAGAACCCAGTTCACCAAAGATGTTTTAAAAATGTTCATGAAAGTAGAAGCACAAAAAGAAACTCTGACACACCTTTGTCTGCTCTAAAGAGATTGCTTAAGTGTAGCGTCCATCAATCTATTGTGTTTCGCTTATCTAAGATGATTTCCCACTGCTATCATGTCCGAAAGGAAAACACATTACTGCAGACAAATCCTCAATCTGTCTATTTATCTCTATTCAAACCCTCTCGACCCATCCAGAAGGAAAGAATAGGTGAGTAAGAGCTGGTTCATTGTTCCACAGTCAGGACAAAAGCCAGAATGCACTTCTTAAACTTGAAGTTTGACTCTAACACAACAGAGAAAATTTTCCTTGTAAATCATCAACTACTTCTACCTTATAAAACACAAACCTATAATTTTCATACAGAAAGGATCCAACAAAACTGCACAAGTTCAACAGTTTGAGGAAGTAGAAAGCTTTCCTAAACCAAAAGTAACACTTACCTACAAACTGTGATAATCATTATAGGCTAATTAAGTTAAGCATTAAACAGACAAGGTTCCAAGAAGCTCTGTTAAATGCGACATTTTTAACATGATTCCTATTGGACAACAGGGCTATATTTTGATGGCTTTTATATTCAAACCGGAAACATTGACAAGTGGTACACAGACCTTAGGGTGCTCCTATGAGCCACAAAATGATGTGAGCAGAACCTTGTTTGAGTGTTTCTGCAGTCCAGTTATTCAGTTTCAGGATCTCAGGGGACACCAGCACTGAAGAGGTGGTTACCAGCACACAGGTCCAACCTTCCAGAGCTGTTAGTGAATTTTAGAGTCCTAGCAGAAGGAGCGAATATATATATATATATATATATATATATAT
>CAEGAE010014318.1:0-25713 GCA_903067095.1 Girardinus metallicus | reverse complement strand
TGATGACCTGTGTGCAGAGACAGAACCTCCTCATCTCTCCCTTCTGTGAAAATAAAAGGCAAGGCCGAACTGGAAGTTATCAGAACGCGCGGTGGGCAGCTGGTGGTCCGCTGTGTCTTCTCCTTTCAAGAAAGCATGATTGAAACATAACGAACGTTGTCTAGGGTTCTATTTATGTAGGTTGAGAAAAATACCTATCATCTTGGTGCCATGATCCGGATCTCAACGTACCCGTTCGCTGACAGACGAAGAACGACGTGCTGCAAAACGTCCGGAGTCCAGGACTCGGAAAGAGTAAATTCTCCGCTGGGCCAGCGTCCTATAGGTCCGACTTTGTCTGCCAACGGCGGATTGACGAGATCCGACCGGACAACACGACCCGACAGAAACGTAAGTGAGAAAACGCTAGTAGGATAATCAGTCCCAAATCGGGTTTGAGTCCCAGGGAAGGAGAGGTCATTTTAGAGCCCCTCTCCGGATGAGGAAATCTCTTTAAAGGGATCCTCTCATAGGCAGGGAATTTGCGTGCGTGGGCGTGTGTGTGTGTGAGTGTGAATGGTGCTCAACTCTCTGAAAGTAACACTTTCTGTCCTCGGAATTAGAATCCTGAGGGAAGGACCAGACCAAGACTAGTCTTGGCCTATAGACTGTTCCTTCAGGGGACACTGAAGAACAGCACCAATCTGTGGTGCCTTACAGCACTTTCTTTGAAGGAGCACAAAATATCAAGCCATATTAAGCTAAATCGCAGGGTACTAAAATAACGGGAAATAAATGTTGTTGTCATTCCTCACTTGCTGAGGATCCCGAAGGGGACTAAAAGTTCATGCTGTCCACGTTTCCTGGTAGCATGACACACAGGTCGAAATGGAAAAAGAAATAAAATAGATGAAAAATTATTGACACTGCAGTGAAGTATTTGTTGCATTTAAATCAAACAGGTAATTTAGAGTTTAATTCTATAAAATAATCTACATTTTATTGAAATTGGCGAAGTGCTTCAGCAGCAGAAAATTCAGTAGTTGCTGGATTCTAACACGTCTGAGATAGCTCTTTTTAAATGTGCATGTTAGTTAAAACGGGATCCTGAAGACTTGAGTTAAATATTAAAACATTAAAAATGTTAACAAACATTGGAAAATTCCTGAAGCTTGATGAACAATTTGAGTAGCAGAATGAAGACAGACTGAAAATTTGTGACTGATGAAATTTTGACTGACTTCAAATCTGACCAATTGTTTTGTGTTTTTTGTTTGCGTCGCTTTTCATGTTGTGAGAGTGTGTTATTATGAGAACAAACAAACTGTACTCAAGAACTGAGTAACTGATCAAATTATTAATCATTTAATATTTACATTGTCAGCTGGTCTGAAATGCAAAGTTAAGTGAAATGTTAGTATTTTAAGCCACCATAGTAGATGTAACTAGTTACTCCAAACTGGTGATTGTGAATGAAAGTAATATTTTCTAGACTAAAGTTTAAAACCTTTAATCTAGGTTTGATTGATTGATGATCGTTAAATTTATAAAGAAATATTGAATTAGAGGATTTGAGATTGTAGTTTAATTTCAGGATGGCCATTTTTATTTAGAAAGAGTAAGAACAGTGTTCCACAGAAGGGCCAGCTATGGCCATCTGGCAGGAGTAAAACAGAAGTATTCCACCTCAATGAATTTGACAACATCCACAGGCCCTGTAACAAAATGCCTCTTTACTTACAGATCTCCTACAAGCAATACAACTGCCAGCTAAACTAGCAGTTTGTAAGTGTGCAGCCCACACAACAGGTTAGGTGATCAAATAGCGAAAGCAGCAGTATCAGCAGAAATAAAAGTGCTAGCTATCGAAGAACAAACTATTATGGACAAAAATGATACTTAGAGACATGCAACAGCAAAGCCCTGAATTAGGAAAAACAACTGTGGATAACTAAAGGGGCAACATTGAATAATGATAAAAATGTTCAGGTAAAATAACAAACCTGTTCTACCGAAATCCCTATTTAAAGCAGCAGAAATTTTGACACAGATTTTTTCACGTGTCAACAGGGGGAATGGTGAGATGGTGGCGATAATACAACAGTATTTTACCACATATGGATTAAATTCTTACTTAGAAATGTTTTGTACTCCATGTTCAGTCTGTGCTAAACATAATCTAAAAGGAAATTTAATCAAAAACAAAGGAAAAAGTATTGTCTGGTAATGATTGATGCATTTTCTAAATGGGTTGAAATAATTCCAGCAAAGCATGCAGATGCTCTAACAAAAGCTAAAGCTACATGTAAAACTATCATTTCAACACATGGTATACCACAAACTATTTACAGTGTTAATGGGCCACATTTTGTAAGCCAGGTGATACAAAACATGGCTGCTCACTTAGGAATGATGTTGAAAAACCAACCGCCTACCACCCACAGAGCGCAGGCCAAGTGGAAAGAAAAATGGAACTGTGAAAAGCAGATTGAGAAAATGTATGGAAAGAACTAGCAGGCCATGGCCAGAATGTTTGGATTTGGTAAAGCTCTATATGAGAATTAGCCCTGCGACAGGTAGTTTAACACCTTTTGAAATTATTCATGGGAGAGCTTACAGATTGCCTCTGTTCTCTCCAGATTTACAGAAAGCAGATGAAGAACAAACATTAGCAGACTATATGATCAGGACTCTGAAACAGAAGCAAGTGTCAAATGCAAATTTACTGCCGTCTGACTCTTCTCCTCCACAGGAAACCATTCCCATCGAGCCAGGGGATTGGGTCTACATTAAAGCCATCAAAAGAAAGAACTGGGCCAGTCTGCGTTGGGAAGGATCCTTCCAAGTGCTGATGACCACGCCAACCGCAGTGAAGATCGCTGAAAGACCCACTTGGATACCTCAGTCACTGCAAGTTGCAGAGTGTTAGACCCATAATTCAGAGTGTTGCTGAAGTCTGACTACAAAGGGGTTTCACCGTTTAGGGTGGTTCGTCTCAACGTCAGTGAAGAAACCAGGAAATCCTCACTCTGCTAGCCTGGGGGTCCTAACATCTCTGTATTTCGAGCAGCAATGGGGCTCCCACATGCCAGGTGGATCCTCTGCTGTGTTGTGACTGCAGCGTGCCTACTGTTCTGGAGGAGGAGGGACCTCACCTTCAGCAGGACAAAGAAAGAAGCAGATGTGTTCCCCCTCCGAACCCATCCACACGACTACAGCACCAATCTGTGGTGGCCGCTGATGAACAGGACAGCACACGAGGCGAACGCACCTAACTGCCACGTCTGTGCACAGCAACCCTATGCTACACACAACCCAGGACTCCAACCAGGGAACATCTTCGATGAAAAGCAAATGTGTCTCTATGGCCTGAGGACCCAGGACACAGCTTCTCAGCAGGAAGGAACAACGAGTGGAGCAAAAGGAATTATTCTATTCATGCAAGGCCCATTCGTAGGGGTAGTGAAGTTCGAAACCATGTTGAAATCAACAGGTACGCTCTACTGCGACTCATCAAAAGCACACATGAACTAGCCAAAGGCACCACGAGAGAGCTGGCTGAACCGAGAAACATGGTTCTGCAAAACTGTGTTGTGCTGGACCTACTCACACCCTCTCAGGAAGATGTTTGCAAAATCATTGGCTCGACGTGCGGCACATTCGTCCCTGACGAAACCGGAACTGGTGGAACTATTTATGACACTCTGCACGGCCTGGAGGGACTTAACCACTACGTGGAAAGCGGAACACATGGATCACAACTTTTTGACTTTCTTTCCTGGCTCACCTCTGGACCCTGGTGGCAGCTGCTGTTGAGGATTGGGACACCTACCCTGACTGTCCTGATCCTGTCCTGTCTCTTTACGAGCTGCATCATTCCATGTCTTCGTAGCATGATGCTAAAGACATTTAACACTGCCATGATCAGCTATCAACTGGTCAGACCAACCTCTGAGACAAATGAGGATTACATGTTCCAGAGGGATGAAGATGAACGGGAAAAAGAATCACATGAATATGTCCTGTAATATAAACAGCTCTCCTTTAAAAAAATAAAAACAAAAAATATAAGAACCCTATAAGGATCCTCAGGGCAGTGTTTTCAAACCTAAACAAATTACTGCACTGAAAAAAGAAACATTTATGGTTTTGAGGTAGAGTAATTTTTTCTGTCTCAGTGTATGACAGGTTTCTTGTAACTGGATCATTACCCCCATTGTAACCAGTCAGTTGAGGTGATTGGGGCATATGATTAGTATAAATATATGATTAGTATAAGTTATATAATATGCATTGCATGTATACTGGTATACACCAGTCTAATGCTCCACTTTATTTGATTCAGGGGCGTTAAGAACAAACAAAGGTAACTAAAGTTTTGTAAAATATGACATGTGAGTCAGTTGAGATGATAGGGGCATATGATTAGTATACCTCTGGGCCTGTTTGTGTGGGGAGTTTTCTGAGCTTGTCTGACAAGAAGAAACCCCAGGGAACATAGTTCCTTTCTCAACACGAATGGAACTTGGAGTTCACACTCTTGGATGAAGTTCAAACTGTATGCTGAAATTTGAATCCTTAAAACTGTATATGCAATCCAAACATAAGTTTCAATGCGACATTAAGAGTTACAGTATTTTGAATTGCAGGTTTCCGTTTCCTATTACCCCAGAGTATCTTTAAAGTAAATTCCACATTAGTTGAGTCCTGAATGGCCTGCTGCAGGGATTAATCAATGAGGAAGAGCCACAGATTTGAATGTGTGACTGAGATTGTGCAGTCAATGCAGTCAGTTGTATATAAATGGATGCGGCTTGTCCACCAGTACCAATAGAAAACCATAAGACATGTGTTTCTGGGTTGCGCCTCTGACATAACAAAAAAGTGGTGACACTGAAAAACCCAGTTCCCATGGATACAAAAATTACATAATCAGATACATCTCTCTTTTTTTGTCAGGCTTGTGTAATCATGCTGTCTCCCCTGTAGTTTATCTGTTTATTTGTTAACTTTTTTTTCTTATCAGTTGGTTTCTTTGCTTGCTCGCTGGCTGCGTAGCTGGAGATGTTTTAATTAGACTCATTTTCCTGTTGTCTGATTCATTCCAGGAACAGTAGAGTGCCGGGCTTTTGACTATTAGCCAAACAATAATAGTGAAATGAGCTTTCCACTTTAATAATTATACAGAGTAATAACAAAATAGTTAGCACACTGTTGACACGCTGCACAGTGATAATGACTCTCTCGTGTTTTTCAAATATTCTATAATCACATTCCACTTTGAGCTTTTAGCACGAAGGCTTGTCGAATTTAATTAGACAGAGGAAATGAAGAGGTAAAGCAGCTCAGTGGGAAAGGACACTTGGAGGCTCATCCCAACCTGAACTGAGCCGTCTGCACGTTTGTCCATCTTTGTCTCTGCAGCTTGACATGTCTAAAGTAACTTCTCCTCCGACTGCTAGTGATCCATGAAAGATTCATGGCGACTGAGGCCGCCACTTATAAATCTATTATAATAAAACAGTCATGTTCAGATGGTTCCACTCCCAACCACCAACACTTCCTCAGTTCACACAATGCAATCAAAAAAAAAAAAAAGTTCACACCATGCAGACAGAGCAGAAGTGAGTCACTATTAAATGATGATTGAATGTTTAGTGAGACAGAGAGAGATGTGAAGTAGTCTGCACATGTGGCACCCCGAGAAAGGCCACGTCCCAGAAATTACTAGAGGGAGGTCTGTGGGCACGCATATCCTTCGACGTAATTAATAAAAGCACAGCTTCTAAAAGCTTATTTATGAAGGCCCTGCACATGTATGATTTTATTTCCCTGGCAACAGCTTTGTGTTTAAATATAGAATAAGACAACCTCAACCAGACTCTACAGGGACTAATTTTTGGTGAGGAAGAGCTTGAGAATGAAAGTCGTTGTTAATACTCTAAAGTCATCCTCACAGGGGATGGGGATGTTTTCTCTGGCCTGTCACAGCTATCTTTTATATTTTAGAACCATTATTTTTTTTTTTTCTGAAGAAGAAAAATAAACCATTATCCGCTCAGTGTGGTCGTTCTCCCTCTCTTTTATGCCTACATTATGCAATCATGCATCTCTTTCATTCCAAGCCTGGGAGGCTGCGGATCTGGAGGAGGATATAGGACCTCAACAGGTGGAGATTTTTATTCTAGAGATAGAAGGAGGAGGAAGCGGAGGGGGAAGAAGAGGGCAGTGAACTGCTCCTTAATAACAAGCCCTTTGATCTGCTTATGCAGCCTTGTTTCTTGCCTCTGAGGGAAATTCAGCTTATGACATCCAGTCCCAGTCGGCCAACATGACCCCTTGCAGTAGGCTATCTTCACCATCTGTCTGCAATGGGACCACAAGGCAACACTTGGGGAGATGGGGAGAGAGAGGGAGGCAGAGGGAGGGGGTGAGGGAAGGACGGGGTTGTCAGCGCTCCCCGAGGACCCCCAGCGCTGCAGTTTTCATCTGTTAATTATGTTTAATTGAGACTGTATAATTCACAAGCCTCGACTCTGTTTTCCCTTATCATCCGTGGAGCCTTAAAAAACCCCCAAAACTTCGTGACGCAACACAGCAATAAACGTTTCCGCGCAGTAATTGTGCAGAAGGACCGCGCGGCGTTTCACACGGGGGACAGCCAGATTAGGTTACAACAGATATTGATTTTTTTTTTTTTTTTTCTTTCTCAGTGCGCAGTTGACGAGGAGCGGAGGCGCGAACGAGCGGCGCTCGTTTGACGCGGAGACAGGCGTCACCGGGGAGCGCGAGCGCAACACAACAGCTTGACACTATCGTTGCCGGGAACGCACGCACGCGCGCGGGTTTGGCTTCGGTGAGCACGAGGTGGTGATGCCACGACAAGTGGTGCTGTGCACGTGCGCCTAACCGCCCCGTGCGACCTCATTTCCCGAGAATAGGCGATACTCGCTCGGAGAAGCGACGGCAAGAGAGAGAAGCCCACGAGGACAGAGAAGAAGAACGCGTCAGTTTTTTTGCGCAGTCAAGACACATTTCTTTAAGCCAGAAAAATAGGAATAAGTGCGCGAGTTATTGTAGTAGTGCATGGCATCAGCAGGCCATTTTTTTTTACTTAATTTAAAACGGAAAAAATTGATAAAATAATAATTTATGTTGTCCTTCATTGCGTTTGTCACTCAATCCTGACAGTGTTCCAGTCACACCAGAATCACACACAGGTGCATCTTGATAAATATTAACAAATAATTAGATTTCCCCCCCCAATATGCAGTTCAAACTGTGAAATGTATATATAATTTCTTGCAGTGCCCGTTAATTTAGATGATTACCCAAGAGAAAAAATTAAACTTTAGTATATTTCAAACATACTTACATTTGCGTACATTTTAAGTATTCTAAGTATTAAGTGTACTACGTATAAATATATACTAATATATACTAACAGCATGCTTGTACCAATTTTGACATTATGACTTTAAACACACTTATAATTGTATCACAATACACGTTTAAGAAATATATTAAATAAAAATATGCATGTATAAAATATGTATTTGGTCAAGTGTACCAATGAAGTAAAATGCTTTTAAAAATATTTTGCGTATATTTTAAATGTATGCTCAAAATAAATGCTTTTAAATTCGCCTAAAGCTTACTTTAAAAGTAAACTATTAAATATTGTGAAATTTTAGTATGTTTTAAATTACATCTCGCTGTATACGTAAGGCTAATAGAGAATGCTTTTTCAGCTTTTTACTAATTTCTTAAAATGGCAAGGAATTAATAAAAACATAATAATCCTTATAGTGGAACTTAATATAATGTTGCTTAACAAACTAATTAATAATGTGTTCATACGTCAAAACATCAAACATTACAGTTAGTGAGAGAGGTTCTACAACAAAAACAATACTTGTCCTTAACACTAAATGTGTTTTACATCTCTCCGAATATGATCTGTTGTTTTCAGTTTTTTAACTAAAACACAGAAGTTGTCTTTACCAAACCCATTTTCAGATGTATGATGTAAGATCTATCTATTAGTGATCGGCAATTAGCTCCAGTTCACACTTCAGACCAGAGGGTGGCGGTAATGTACACGTTCAGTTTTTTGGAAAAGCCCCATAAAAAGAAGAACAGCATCATCGTGAAGCCGGGGAGGAGAAGAGATGCTGTTCAAATTCCTCAATTTTACTCGTATAATATTGCCTTAAAAGTAGAGAGAGAGTCTTGATGATCGGTAGTAGTTTTGGTCAATTCAAGCTGCTGACCTCCTACTCCGAGTTAGACGACAGCACAACTGGACAGGAACTGGATGAAAATGAAATGTGAGTCACGAAAGGAGCCCAAATGGACGAAGGCTGCTAACGTGTTGCTAGCTGATGGTAATTTTGCTTCAAATTGCTAATTATCTTCATTTAATTATAAACATTGCAGTACATATATAAACAAACTTACGTTGTTTAAGAAATAGTTCGCCTTTTTTTGGTGATTTTTTTTATGTTTGGTTTTATAACAGTCATTCAACTTAATAACTGCATGGAGGGTCTTTGTGTTGAGACTTAATATAGTTTTCTTCATAAACTTAACCGGGTTTTAATTAAGCTCAGTATGCCAAAGAGACTTTGACGTTGTGAGGCTGTTGTTGTAACTCGTTCATCATTGTTTTTATCTTCAACATATTTTTTGCAGTTTAAGCAAATTAAGATGAAAGAGGAAGCCAGGGATCAGGGATTTGGTAACATAAAGACTTTTCTGTCTCAGGAGAGGCTCTGACTCCACCAGGTCTCCACACCAGTTCTAAGGATGAACCTCCACATCGTCTTCATGGTGAAAGGCTTTTTTATTTTATTTTTTTACACTGAGCAGCTGGTTACATTTCTAACAACAGCAAAAACTGGTGTGTTTGCTTAACATTTGTCAAAATATGGAAAAATATTGAAAATAATTTGACAGAATTTATTCCCCTTATTATTCTACCATTTCTCTTTCATACATTTTATTTGTTGTTAGCTTTCAGGGCCCAGTGACGGACTGGTGACCTGTCCAGGGTGAACCCCTGCTGGAGATGGGCACCACCAGCCCCCCTCACCACCCTGCAGGGATCAACGTGTTCAGATCATGGGTGGAAAGCTTTTAAGGTAGTTTGTCTCTGTTTTAAGTCCTCACTTAAAACAGCTTCATATTAAATGCCAACATCAGCTGATTTTATGACATTGCTGACTATTTTTTCTACTTCTAACATAAACAGGCAAAGAAGACACCCAGAAATGTTTTTTCACCCCAGGCGTCCGGCCTCAATCATCACCAGTTTTGATGATGTCACATACGCAGCGAGTCCACAACGTCTGAAAATTGGTAAGTCATACTTTTTTCTTGGCCGTTTTTCTGTACTCTTTAAAATACAAGTGCTGTCTATGTTTAATTGCTCTATTGTTCTTTTTTTGTAGGTTTCTGTAAAGCGCAGTGGTGCAGTGAATGGGAATGTTCTGTCGTTGATCCTCACTGTTCTTAGGAAGGGGAAATGTCAGTTTGTCTGGAGTAATACTGGAATACTGCGACATTGTATTGAAACAATAATCTGTCCTTGGTGAAATATTTTTTTACATTTCCTCTACTGTTTTATTGTGCTAATTTTCATAAGCATGTTGTCTGTAAACTTTTAATATATTGACAATTTGTACAATTTTGTGATGGTATATTGGCAATGTACTATTGAAAAGTGTGAATATATTGAAGACACAATGTACGTTTTTTCAGAAAGTGTGTTGTAATTGATCCTTCTGTAAACTGGTAGTCTGATATGTTTGCAGTACTGCAGTGTGTAAGAAGCATATAATGTACAAAGTGACAAAGAAGAAGAATAAGTAACATTAAGTAACTAAAAAGTGTATTCATTAGCAATTACAGTAAACCAAAAGTGTAATTGTAGCATTCTGCAATCACACTACTAATATATAAAATATGTAATGCTTATATACTTAAAATACATTCTAAATATATGTTAAATGCAATTTGATCACAAAAATAGTACACTTAATCAAGCACATTTATATGACATAAAAAGCCATATACTTAAAGCATACAAAGGATAACTTTAGTTGTTCCAAAAAAGCACATTATAGTACACTTAGTACTCTTTAAATTGTGATTTTCTACCATTTAATTACTATTAAAATACACCAAGTACAAAATTAGTTGTTCCAAAATAACACACTTCAAGTATACTGATGATTAGTCTGGCTTCAAGTATGCTAAAATTGAACATACTTGGTGTATTTTTCACCTGGGTATAGCTTACAGCTAATGCAAAGCCACAATGAAGTTTCTTTCAGACAGTATAGCATTTTAAGTAAATATTTAGCCTGACCTCCTTTTTCCTCTCTATGGAGTTTAGGACAGAAAGGATTGCTAGCCAATCAAACACACTGATAGCGGTCATTAAGGCAGGTATTGGTACTTTGGTCAGTGTGGGCAGCTGCAAAATTCTGCTGGAAAATGAGATCAGCTCTCCAGGAGGCCTGTCGGCAGAGGAAAGTGTGAAATGCTCTAAAATCTCCCCATAGACAAAATTCCACCTGGAGCAGGTTGGATTCCCACCATTTTCCTGCAACCTCTGGGGTCTTAGTTCACTAAATGATTTGCTAAATTTGATTTAATCTGGAAAAATGCTTTGAACCACTGTACAGCAATCTATTCCCTTTTTGCCTAAAACAATGTAGGGCTCTGATGTTGTGTCTAGTTGAGGATGCGATAAACACAAAGTGGCACAGCTGTAGCTCCGTCCTGAATGTGTCCATGTGACGAAGCTCCAGCCACCGTCTGCACCTTATGAAAGTCTTGTGCAATCTTATCAGTCTTGTGGCTACCTATGTTGCCAGTGCACCTTTTCTTTTCCATAGTTTCTCCTTCCACTCAACTTTCTATTAATATGCTCAGATGTAGTCACTGTATGATCAGTCAGCATTACTTTTTATGGCTTACCCTCTTTGGGAAGAAAACGGGATTTTTATGCTTTTGTGGCAGGTTTTTAACCACTCTTATGTAATGTTCACATTTTCTATGTAATTTACTTGTATTAACGGCGCCCATCTGCCCTTTGCAAAACTCTCTAGAGGCGCCACTGACACTGTTAACTACATAGATACAGTCTGTATTTTCTCATTCACAACGGGAAGATGAAGTTTGCGCCCATCGCCACTACCCCTCCACCCCCACTATATGTTTAATTAACCAGGCTGATGTGTAAGTACCTCCAGCCAGCGAAGCGTGGGCGGGCTGCGGGGTAAAGAGACTGCCGGAGAACATTTCCCTCATTTCTCTCCGCCGGGACGCCGAGAATCTCCTCTGTCGCGCAAGCAGAGAAGCCTACACTATAAAATGAAAAAAATAAGTCGACCCGTTTTAAACTTGTTTTAAATTGTTAGGCGAGCTTAGCTCTGAGGGGAAAGCAGGGAGAAAGAGAGGGAGAGCGGAGGCGAGAGTGAAAGGAGAGAGGGAGAGAGGGCGCGTGGATTGTTTTCTCTTCTTCCTTCTCCCTCTCTCTGTGTGTTTTGATGTTATTTGTGACGGAATCCCCCCTTCAGTCTCTAAGAATCCGGAGAGCGGCGCAAGAAGAAGGAGGAGGAAACGGAGGAGGACAGGAGAGGAGAGGAGGTGGAGGAGGAGGCGCGCGCGGACCTGTCCACGAGCCCTCTCACTGCGGAACGCGCGGGGCTGCCGCTGGAGAGCCCAGAAAAAACAAGCGCTGTTCTGGGGTCTGACTGACAGCCGCGCGTCAAACGGCTTCGGCTAAATGGACCGCTTCTGACGCCTCAGCCGGAGAGGAAAGGCTTTCACTACCTTACCGGAGGAGGGGGTGAGAGAGGTGGCGGCAGCGGCGGAGGGGGGTGGGGGGGCGGCAGGTCTTCAGAACCAGACAGGTGGATTTAGCAGTTTTATGGTGCCTTCCGGACGGAGAAGAAATGGATGGATTAATCTGACGCGGGAGACGTGTGTTATTCCCACCCGAATGGAGTAACAGGCTGCAATGTCATCTCCACCTGGCCGCCTGGAGAGATGTGTCACGGGAATGGGGTGAGAAGATTTGAGTTTTCTATTATTATTATTATTATTATTATTATTATTATTATTATTATTATTAATAACCTTATTAGTTATTAACTCCTGTCTTTGAATGTTTGGCGACTGCTGTGCCCCGGCGGTTTCTATTTAGCCTAATTTCTTTCGCCTTCCCTCTCAAAGTGGAGCACAGCGGCAGGTTCGCTCCGTCGTTCGTCCGAGTCCTCGACACACAACCTGCTGCATGCCCTACATAGAAGGAGAGGAGCGTGAGGGGAATATTCACTGAGGAGCCACAGGCTGTTTTTCCACTCTCATTTTTACACACACACACACGCGTGCGCACACACACACGCACACACGCGAGCGCGCGCAAACACACACACCCACCCTCTTTCTCTCTCTCCCCCCCCCGTGTGTGTTTCTCGCGGGTAACATTGCTCCCCTCTAACGTGTCGCTCACCATTCCACCTTTAAATTTAAACGCTTTCGTCACTCGAGCCGCGCGTTTCCATCCAGTAATCTCCCCTTAGAAAGAGCCGCGCGCACATCAATAAATATATAGGCACATGTGCGCACAAACGCACCGATATGCGCACCCGATGTGAGCTTTTTAGGCTGCAAACCAAACAGCTTGAGTCATGAGGAATGTGTGGGAATGACTCGATGCAATCGACTGGCCTTCATTAGACTGACAACTTTTCACCAACTGGCATTAGAAACTTAGTGTGATTTAGCTCATCTCTATGTTTCATCTTGTAAAATGCAAGAGAGGAGAAACTGGCCTAATATAAATAGCGGACTCAATGCGACCATAAAAACAGATCAGATCAACAAGTCTTCCCAAAGCTGCAGCTTTCATAAATATTTGGTCTCCTCTTGATTTTTCCCAGACCAAGTTTCAACACTTTTCTTCTGGTTTCACTGATGCCGTGAGAAGAAACCAAAATGCCAGCAAACCTACAGCTCTCCGCGGACGCCTGCGCGGGGCCTCGCACTACGGGAGCACAACCCAGCAGCAACATTCCACGCTCGGACTCCGAAGAAGAAGGTGCAAAACGTCCACAGCCCCGACCCTGCAGCAGCTGCCACGCTTCTTTGTGACACCGAAGGTAAAGAAACAACTGCTGGAAAGAAATTCGGCTCCTCTGCTCGCCGCTAAGGGGCGCTGTGGCACCACATTATGCCCCTTTCATCAAGCAGCCTTTTGCTACTGCTGAGGAAAAAGCCGTGTAATGAATTCATATCTCAAATTACAGTTTTCAGGCTTTTGAATGCAGTCACGTTGTGGAAACACAATTTCTTGCGCTGTCCTCCGTTTTCCTTTTACATACCATGTCTAAGACACAAAGCTTTCTGCAGGCTTTACACACACGCGCACACGCCTGCACACAGATGTTGCATGTGAGAAGGTTCCAACACCATTTGAATCTGTCAAGACAATATATACAGGTTGGCCATGAATCTCATAAATCTCCATCAGATTTATCCCGACTGCAAATAAATGGCGCCCGTCGTCAGGGCAGCATTCATAGGGAGCCATCTATACATCTATCTTGATCATTTAGGGTAAATTACCATTCATCCCACCGTTTCAAAAAGAGCTGAGGGAGACTAACAATTTTCTCAGCAGTAGCCTGTTTTCTTGAACTGTGCGGATGTTACAAAAGGAGATCAGTTCTGTAAATATTTCTGGCTGTGACGTCATTGCACCTCTAAAACCTCAACTGTGTTTTCATAAGTCAGGCCTACTTTTTGCCTGTTCACTTTCTGCTTTTTCTTATCACTCCACAGAGCATTGCTGTGCTTTGCTATTAAGCAAAGCACAGCTGAAACACATCTTAGAAGGAAGGAAAATTCTCAGTGATGTCATGCATACTGTATAGTGGCAGGCTCTTTTTTTTTTTTGTGCCTTCCCCATGACGTAGTCTTGAAGCGATATGTCGAGAAGCATCTCACTGAGCTGTTCACTGAGGCAGGGCCGCTGTTGGTAGAACAGGTAGATTTCCTCAGAGCCAGAAAGGTTTGTCACTATTGTCATTTGTAAAGCTGGATTTCCCAGTTTTAAATGGTCTTCTGTGTCTTGTTACACAGCTTTAAAAATATATGTATTTTTATTACTGACACTAGATCAATGCAGATGGTATATGGTATAAAATAATAAAAAAAAAAAAAAAAAAAAGCATCTAAGCAAATTTGTTGTAAAATTGCGTTTAAAGGGTGTATGCATGTAGGAATAGAGAGAGAGTTCTTGCAGAAAACAGGCTGTAAAAGTCAAGGCATTTGTGCCTCTCTGGTTAATACTGTGTGAGAACATTTATAGAGTCTGAGTCCAGAATTAGCCTAAAATCTACATATGCCTGCAACGAAGGTTCAGAGAGCAGTCATGCAAAAGCGCTCTTGAAAAATGCATGAGGGAGTTTTTAACTCTTTCAAACAATTAACTTTAGTTGCAAGATGCCAAAACATTAAGGCTCACTGTGATTTTGTAGTGGCACAAAAAATATTCAAACCCCATTGAACTGTTTTCCATTTTGTCAAATTAGGACAAACCTCAACGCATTTACAGTTGTAAACAAAAATATTAGTTAAAGAAAGTAGAGCTTAGTTTTATTTATTGTAGCACTTTACAAATCAAGATCTAAAAGACTACAGCTTACATTACGTCTTCCACAAATTCTCAGTTGTCTTCATGTTTGAACTTTGACAGGGCCATTCTAACCGATGATAAGTCTGAATGATTTTAACCATCCTGTAGTTTTGGGGTTAATGTCATTCTGAAAGATGAAATTCCTCTAGTCTCAAGTCATTTCCAGCCTCTAACAGTTTTTTCTTCTAGAACTGCGTGGTATGTAGATCTATTCATGTTTCCATCAACTCTGACCAGCTTCACACAGTGGGGACGCTATGCTGGGACAAGGAAGCTGGTGCGTCTGTGAAGAAATGCATAAAAAATTATAAAAAGAAATTCAACAATGACTTTTTTTCTCAGCGCATGGTATGTAATCAAATACATTTGATCTGAGTAGGAGAATGAAGACAAGATGGAAACATGGAGCTTTATTTATAATATTCTGAAAAAGCCCCACAAACATTTACAAATGTGTAGGTGTGAATTCATGTATCCAGGAGAGAAATGTCCTGATCACCAGTGTGGTAGACAGTGATGTATTAAATATTAAAAAGTAACTTTAATCGGATTACTGATTACTCCTTGAAAAAAGTAACTTAGTTAGATTACTGATTAATTGATTTGGAAAGTAACTAAGTTACATTAAAAGTAAATTTTTTAGTTACTTTCAGCAGCTGCTGACAACAACACTCTGCTGCCTGTGGAAATTACATTGTCAATACTTAATTGCAAGTTATTTTATAATGGTAACATCAACAATGTGTCTCCACCTGTATGGTTGAACTGAAGGGGAGATTGTATAATGGTTACAACAGTACAAAAAAAAAAAAAAATTAGTAATTTGTGCGTGTTTTTGTGTGTTCCAGTATTGTCTGGAAAACTATAAATAGAATTTTAGACCCCCTTCTCCCCGCGCCCCAACCTCCAGGTTCTGCGTTACGGCCCTGCGTTTACTGTCACAGCGCAGAACACCGCGCTCCTCCTGCGGCTCCACAACTCAGATGACCCGCTGCACAAATCTGTGACACTTATCTTAATATTAATAATTATCATGGCGTTTAGTCGCACAACTTTACGGACACGTTCATTCATGGCTGTTTTCACGTTTATTGCGCTGTTCATATTAGTCTCGTTGTTTGCAGTTTTCTGGAGCGCAACGCGAAGCTCGACGTCATTCACAGCGAATATATTAACTTAACATTAAAGACACAGCGGGACGGATCAACCGGGAAATGATGGACTAAAACTAACTGGATGTCAGACAAATTCTGGGGTTTATATCTGCTTATTTCAAAGCCCAAAAAGCGCAGCGACTTTAGAAAGAAAAAAAAAAACAGCCCAAAGCCGCTTATAATAAACGGAATTGGTGACCGAAACTCAAAATAGTTCCTTTTCAGCAACAAAATGCGCATCTCCCTCCATTGTTTACGTTTCTGTCGCTGCTGATACTGTAGCATAGGAACGGCGGTCTCTCCCCAAGATGCATAGAGGAAATACAATTAAATTACAAAAAAAAAAAAATAGTAACGCAAAGTGATTTTGATAAGTAACTGTAGTCTGACTAGTGGATTTGAAATAGAAACTCGTTAGATTACTCGTTACTGAAAAAAAGTGGTCTGATGTCAGTAACGCGTTACCGGCGTTACTTAGTAACGCTACTGACATTGCTGGTGGTGGATACCAAAAATATAATTCTGCTGCCTCTTTTCTCTTTTTTGACTTTACTTAATAATACGTGCCGGCTATTTTGTAGCACCAAACATCGACTATAACCAGTTTTTATCCATCACTTTTCCTAAACCAGGAAATCTCTGAAAATAAGAGGAACCTTTAGCTGAGAAAAAAAAAAGCCAATATGGAAAGCAACACATTGTGCAAATAGAATTCCTAAGGGTGAATTATGCCATCACTACATTAAGAGTTCCCTACACTTTCCTGTATTTGCAGTTATTGATCTTTATAAGAGCTACAGTGATTAATCCCCCTTTTTTATTTTATTCTTCATATAGAAAGAACAAATGTTTCAAAACTGAGAACGTTCATCTTTAATTCTCTCACACAGCCTTTACTTGACATCATTAAGTGAAGTGGTTATTTTGTCTCAATCAACTAAACTACTTTCTCTTTGTTTTTTTGCTGCACATAATCCTGATCCAAACACACCAGTCAAGAAAACTTGGTTTGGTGTTGCCCTCAGATGCTTATTCCTTTACCGCTGGATGAACGTAAAAACTGATGTCACACAGCGGCTTTCTTTGTACTTACAACAGCAGGTCAAATGTCACTCGAGAAGATGAAAATGAGGGTTCACATTTTCCTTTCCCCTGCAATTACCCATAAAAAGCACTGAGTGACATATTATAATGAGTAGTCTGACCCCCGCTAATCTTCTGTATAGCGATGTGTGATGTTGCAGTTTTAGACAGAAGTTAATAACGTAGAAGCCTCTTATAAACGTGCGCTATTTAATCATTTAATCAAAACACAGTTGGTGGTCTCATTTAATGACTTAGTGAGCCCTGGTGATATTAAGTGGGCTTTGACTAGCGCAGTTTTTTAAACAGATCATTTCATAATGAAGATGACCATGGAGGATATGTTTCAGGATGCAGTAGAATAGCTTCAAGCCTCAAGACATTATTAGTGCTTGATACTCTTAGTAAATTGAAAAATCCTTGCAGAACAGACAGGTTGGCCTTGTTCAGTTTCTAAGCAAGAAGATAAAGTCTGAGCATGTCTGTGAGAAGTTCAAACACACTGTTGAATTTATTTGTTTATTTATTTCAGTTAGACAAAAAGTAAAAACAGAAAAAAATAAAACAAATAATCATGCCAATTGACATACAATTTTACATAATTTGTTCAAAAATGAGCGGGTAAAAGATACAAGATCTTATGATTTCCTGCCGTTCTCATACTCATCAGCCTACAAACATTTAAATCTCTCAACACTGATGAATGTCAGAGAATTGTTTGGCTTTTAATGATACATTTCAGCTGTTCTTTTTAGGGGGACCGGAGTACTTGGGAAACTACTTCCAAAACAATAACTGGGTCCTTAAGATTCTGGATGGAGATTTGACCACTCTTCTTGGTGGAACTGGCAGAGCTCCATTCAGCTGGTTGGTGTCTGGCAGATGCCCCGCTTTTAAACATAGTCCCCATGTTGTTTTGGGTTGAGGCCAGGGCCATTCCAGAAGCTTGGTGTTAATTTTTATTGTCCAGTCTAAAAATGATTTAATGTGTATTAGGTATCACTTTTTTGAGGAAACATCCAATTTGATCCAAGTTCCATCCAACAAGTTCTTTGTTTGCAGTGAAGTTGAAGAATTTCAAGATAATCCCCTCTTTTATTATTCTGTCTGCAACCAGTCGTTTGTGTCCTTGTGCAAGACACTTCACCCATTCCGTTTGCTGGTGGTCAGATGGGTTGATGGCATGGAATGGCTCCTGTCAGGCTGCCGCAGGGCAGCTGTGGCTACAATTTTGTAGATTGCTATCGTCAGCAATAGGGCAGTGGCGGTTCCTCGAATGATTTGAGTACCTCGACTATTAAAATTCCTTGAGGCAAATGATCTATTTTGAAATTTTGTTAAATTGTTTTACTGTTTAGCACACTGCATTCCAGGAGGGTTATTATTTATGTTGCGCAACATTCTCACTTCCGCCTGTGAGTTGTTGATGAGTGCTAAGTGCTAACAACATAATGTTCAGTTTTCCAGTTGGGTCTGTGGCATCTGAGGGGATTTTATTGATTGATGATAATGTCAAGGTTTTTATTGTTTTTAGGGTGATCAAAATTATTGGCACGATGCATGAAATGCAACAGCCTTTCTCCTCATGGCTGGTTCAGACTGCATGGCACTTGTATTTATACAGGTGGAGTGGAGATTGATGCAGAAGTAGATGGAACACAGCATACTGTACTGTTTAATAACTAGGATCAATTGGAATGTATGTGTGATTTAATTTAAATGATTCTTTTGTAAACTGTCTTTAGACAACATTTGTTGTGAACTGGTGCTATATAAATACATTTAACTGAATTGAATCAAATATGAATTGAATAAATATCCAGAAATATGCAAAAAGGTTGTTCAGGGCTGAAAAAAGTGTGGTTGAGATTAGAGCTGCACAATATTAGAAAACCTTGTGATGGTAATAATATTGGTAAACATTGCAATGACGGTATCAAGGTCACAGTGTGTTTTCATCACTCTGTGACCTTTAGCATTTTGGCAATGTCATTTGTGTCTGGTGTGAGCATCTGCGGTCGCAAGACTCTGTCCAACAGGCTAAATATTACACTGGCATAAAATAAAAGTTCAGAACACTTTGAATATAAGAGCCAACAATTATTGTACACCAAGCTGTCCTTTGTGATATGAATACTACGCACGCAGATTTTGGGACGATATATTCATGACGTATAGTGCAGCCCCAGTTGAGATACAACTCTCTGAAATACCTTCATGGGGGGTTGGATGAATATATATTTTAAGATATATTTAAAAATTTGACATAATGTGGATTAGAGGAAATTGCCAACAGACCTAAACTTGCAAGCAATAGTTGCTTTTAAAATTTCTCTTAAGTTGCTCACTGCATAATTATCACACACTGAAAAACAAGTGGCTACAAATGCATCCTTAAAGGCACATAATTAACATCACAGTACTGTCCTTAGTGAGTTTTTTTTTCTTTTCTTTTTGCTGGTACTGCATATCCGAACACTACACCTTGACTAAATTATACCTTTGAGCTCTATTTATTGAGCTTTTTAGTGTAAGAAAATGTATAAAATAATGATTATGGTTTATTCAGCATCATTTGTGAGTGCAGCTTGCTCTGTTACTGCTTTGACCTGCATTTCTCTTTATGTTTAAATTAGGTAACACTTTATTTGACGGGTTGTGAATAAGACTGTCATGACACAGTTATAAACATGACATAACACCTGTCATGAACATGAGTAAGTCTTCATGAATATTTATGACTATTGTCATAAAGTGTCATTGGGTAGATCATGACACTTTAATACAAAGTTGACATTATTCAAAATGTCTTCGTTATGACAACTTGACATTAACCAAGAAATCATGATCTGACATAAATTTGTTATAAAAGCATTACTGATTAAACTTTAGCTTTAATAACATAAAGCTACATAATTTTCAAAGACTTACTCATGTTCATGACAGGTGTTATGTCATGCTTATGACCGTGTCATTACAGTCTTATTCACAACCCGTCAAATAAAGTGTTACCTTAAATTATAATATCCAGCACACAATGCTTTCTTGAATTTTTAATGGTTCTAACATCTTTTGATTGGCTTTAGATTTTAAAGAAGTGGTATCCAATTCCATCACACACCCTCACAACCTATATGGAAAAAGATTTAAGTAATCGGATTGGAGTAAATCTAAAGAAAATGGATTTTTACTCCTGATAAATGATATACTTGCTGCTCAGATCAGGATTTAGATGTGAGCATAAATCAGTACATAGGCTTGGAGTGAGTCTGAAAATTATCAGCGTTTTTGACGATCCAAAGAGGGATACTTCCTAATACTGAAAATCAGGATAATCTTCATCCTGCTTGACTGGTGGTTTCATGGTGGATTTAGATACACGACAAGCTTAATAGGCCTGTAACCAAGAAACTGCCTTCTTATGCATCTTGAGCATAAATTTGCATTTCATACTTTTATTTTCAACAACATATTTGTCATAGCAGTTTCAACCCCACTGGCTCCGGTGCAGACGTAAGCATCAGCTGCAGGGTTTAAATTGTTCCATAATTCTTTACATTTTTATAAGTGTATTTAAATTAATGCCATCTTATTATACTACATTAACTATTTAGAAGATTTTGGGATCATATTTAAGATACAATATTTCATACCTTTCTCATCTTGGTCACATATATTTTTTGCTTGAAAGAGCACCATGATTGATAATGTTGTTTGGTTCTATGGACAGCAGTGATAAAAGGTAAAGGCAGGTTTATGACTTTTATTGACCTGTATTGACAAAAAGTCAGGCCTCAAAAAACAAGTCAAGGTCTCAGTGGTTTAATATTGACCTGAGTGCAGCAGCTGTAGTTTTGCCGTTTAAAAAAGAATTACATAAGATTGAATATGTAAATATTTCAAAAGGTAAAACAACGTAACGATTATCACTTGTCATGATGAACACAAATGTTGTATTGATTTGGTGCCTTTAAATATTAATTGGAGCTGTTCTTTTGCCAGGGCATAATGACTTTACGACAAACAACATCAGTAAATGAAAAAAAACAAGATCGGATTGCAGAAAGTAATCCACACAAGCTCAAATAAATGTCTCTTATAAACCATTACAACTAGAAACTAGTGATCCATCCTGAAATCTGGGTGTAGTGATGGTCTCAGACCTGAACCTTCAGAGACACTTAAATACAATTAATAGTCTGAAGAACATTTCAGGATTAATGGACTAATGTCTCAGCAAGAACTAGAGAAACTCATATGTTTATCTTTAGTCGCATTGATTACTACAATGCTATTTTCACCGGTCTGCCTAACAAATCAATCAGACAGCTTCAGCTGATGCAGAAATCTGATGCTGGTGTTCTCAATAGAACCAGGAAGATAGCGCATATCAACTCGATTCTAATGTCCCTATACTGGCTTCCTGTAGCTCAGAGAATAGACTTTATAATAATGTTATCAATTTATAAATCACTGGTTTATAAATTGATAAAAAAAGCACACTGATATTAAACCTTCTTTTTCAAGGGAATCCTGTCCAAGAGGCATCAACAAATATAAATAAAATCAAATTGTCAATCAAAGCTAAAAACTCACCTGTTTAGAGTTCAGGAGGATAGATGTGGAGATCTGCTTAGAAATGAATGTACCATTTTACCATAGAAACACATTGATGTCCAGTGATCCTTACCGTGGACAGACTTTGAGCCATCTAATGTGTGTTGATGGGAGGGGTTATAGTTGACGCACTGCTCCACGGATATGATCTGTAATTGCTACATCTAAAGCCCATAATGGCAAACATATTTGAGACGATATGTTGCTGTGATTAGCCATGACTTCAAATGTTTTGTGAAAGGGGCCACTAACACTTACAGTGAAACAGTTCCACGGCATGATAAACGAACCACCAGGCCTGACAGCTGGTGCAGGGTTCTTAGGATCAAAAGCCTCATATTGATTCCTCCAGACTCGGTTGTTGTAGCACAATATTTCGATACTTGTTGCCTCTGACTTTAAAAGCCTTTTTTAGAAGCCATTTGACTTCTTATGTGGTGAGATCCAGTCAAGTTTAAAGGTGCTGGTTTAAGGGTCACTTTCTAAGTGTACTATTAGTGTGGTTTCTTACTCTTAATAGTCTTATACTCTGTTTGATTGGGAACCAAAACTGCAACATTTTTTAACTGGTGCGGTTCATGTTCACAGTGCACTGCGTCAAACGAACCAGAACCTTTCAGCAACCTGCTTTCCCCCTCATCTCAGCTGGTGCTGCACCAAGAACCACTGAATGAAACAACACGAAAACATCTTAAGATGGCACTGAATGTTACTTCCTTCTAGACAAAATGTAAGCAAAAATGGAGTGGCGTGAGATTGTAGTGGTTGTAGAATTAATTTTTTTGGTTTTGGCAGAACACCATGAGCCATTTCGTGCTAGACTTGTTTTGACTGCAAAACTACCCAGAATGACCTAGGCTGCTGTCCACTTCCAGTCTCCAGTGCACTTTGCTTTCACAAATGATTTTGTTCTGCACCAGGGTTCACTTAAATCAAACAGAGACCGAGAATTTTAGGCAGACCAGAGTTCGCTTCTTTGGTCCGCATCAGAGTTCGATTGTACATTCACAACTCTCAGAACAAACTTGAATACAGCCTTAATCAATGTTAATGCTAAATTGACTTCGTTTTGGACATGACACTGATGTTTCTGCAGTTTCCTGGTCATTGTATAATTTACCCTTTTATCGTTTCTTGATTGTCAGAACAGCTGGAGATAGGCACCAGGAGCCCTCCTGAGTGCAATGGGATAAGGGAGTAAGAAAATGGATGGATGGAAGGATGGATGTAACATCCAGTTCTCTCTGGATGTTACTGTAAGGGTGACATCCAGAGAGTCACCCTTACAGTAACAAACACAAAGAAACACAAAAAAAAACACAAAGAAGATGAGTAAAAGTGGATGTTGCTTAGAAAAGAAGAGCCCGTGTCCCACATTCCAGCTTCATAACCAACCTCATCTTCATCCTGACTTTTACTCTACAAAGACCTCTTGCAGTTTTATTTATCAAGTAAATAAAACTGCAAGTAAGGGTGACAGTTTGGGTCTCCTTCCAGACTCTGGAAAAGGCTTGAATAACTTGTTCTTAAAAACTGTTTGAACGGAAAATTCTGGAATCCGTTTATTTAAACAATGTTCCAGAAATGCTTTCTCAGTTTATATAAATATAGAATTATTAGAGGTGTGCCGATTGATCGGCCACCGATCATAATCGTCCGATTTCCGTGAAAAAGTGTATGATCGGTGACCGCCGATCTCTTGTTACCGATCACCAAAACGATCACATTTATCTCACTTCGCAGCCTGCATGTGCAGCTGTCTCCTCTGTCCTTCACATTGCGCAAGCGCGCAGCAACAAATCCGTCTTGTGGAACTATAACGCTCTGAGTGAACGGGGAAGTTTGCGTGTTGCGGCGGAAAATTACCTCTGGCGTGAAGCACGTCAAAATGTATTAACAAAACAAATATAATATGGCATTTAAAAAAACAAGCACTTGATAGAGTTCGGCTATATCGAGGCTTGATGCAGGAACAAAAGGACATCCAGAGCGGCCGGTAAAGTAGGTAAAGCAGCGCTCAACTGCCAACACTCACCCGGATTAGCATCACGGTCAAAAAGCTAAACAATAAACCGAAAAATAATTCAAGTCTTCGAGCTGGCGGTGTAAGACGCCGGTTCTGATCTCGCTCTTGGACCGCCGCTACGCGCTACTGGTAGTAATATTTCACAGACGCAGCGCCACTCAACCTCCACCAGACATTGAACTCTCACACCGAATGTCTGCTTAAAGCTGCAGCATGTAACTTAAGCAAAAAAAAAAAAAAAAAAAGAAAAGATTTTAGATATGCATTAAAACTTTCGCTGTCCTAACATAGGACAGATAATCTCTGAAAAATAATTGTTCTCCTCTGCCTTCTCTGTGTTTTGCAGAATTACTCTGCTCGGTCAGAAACAGTCAATCAGAACCAGCATTAATCAGCTCGCCATGCTATCAGGAAGTTATGATTTAGTAACTTGCATTAACATTTGACCTTGAATGAATGTCTCCTTTATTACTTGACATTATTTGATATAGGCAGATTTATTTGACTAATAATTTATGGAAGTGAGAGCCTTACTGTTAAATATTATTTTACTGATTGCAGGTTTTTCAGTCGTCCTTTTGACTGAATAGCTGCTGTATTGTGCCTGCAAGTATTTTGCATGTTTATGTCTAAATTAGGTGAATTGATTGCCAGATAATTTTTTAATTTTGCCAGATCACTTAGTATCATTTCTACTTAAAGCGAAAAATTAAAAGTCAATCCAGGTGATCGGCAAAGATCTGTGATCGGCAGAGATCGGCCTCATGGGTGATCGATATCGGAATTGGCAGCAAAAAACCTGATCAGAGCATTCCTAAGAATTATCCTTCCTATCTTCTTGATGGACTTGTATTGTACTGGTCAACTCAAACAAATGCCAAACAAAATCCCTTGTGCTTGTCTTTCAGAAGAATTTAAAACTTTCCTTAAATTAAAATATTTATATGAAGTATGTAAAAGCTTGTATGTATGTGCAAATTGTAATTAATCCATCAAATGTTCTAATAGAATATGTGCCCCATATTCTTATTAAACAATGTTGAAGTTTCATGTTTTACGATGATTCCACTGTTTAACAGTCCCACACCCATATAACAGTAATGCCCATCCATGTAAACAACTTAAAGGAAGTGCATAAATTATTCCCCCTACAGAATACATGAATGCTTTATTATTGCTATTGTGTTAATGCTCACAACTCTAGAGTCAATGTAGTAGGAAACAATTTCTTATTAGGAAGTATAGCAGACCAGGAGTGACAGACACATTTATTTCGATAAATGTATCTCCACCCACTTAATGAAGTAGGTTCAGCTTGCAGCCATTTTAGTAATTGTTTTGGACTGCATTTGCTCACTGGTGAAATATTTCACATTTGTTAAAGTCACTTTTGCCTGACTGAAAACACATTTTGGGATAATCGGAGCTATTTAATAAAATCCACCACTCCTTGTCAATGAAATGAGGTTAATCGAGCTACATAGGCTGAAGTTAACCATTAGTTTTGCTGGAGAGAGGAGTCAAAAATGTCAAAAAATGGCTGTCACTTCTGATGTGATTTTAGCTAGATGGAACGGCAGAAATTGATGAGAATTTTGTTTGGGTGTCTCAGTTTTTATATTTGCAGAAATGAAATCAAATATGATCTATCTAAGTATATTAGGACTATTGATTGAAAATGCAAAGTCATTACCGGGAATCAATAGATATTGTTTTAAAATGAAATGCACACAGATATTTTTCTTTGATGTCAGTTTTCATCTATCCTGAGCTTCAAGCTTTCAAGATGGTGGAGCTTTCATTTTGGATTGTAACTCCCCTGCTGGGTCTGCTTGAACAACACGGTTGTGAATTAGCTTGATTAGTATTAAACACAACATGTGGTTTTCAGGGGGAGCATATTTTCAGCAACATAAGGTACCTTTTCTGCTACCTTTTATGATGCCTTTATCACTTTGCCAGAGAACAAAAATTTAAAGAGTGCCTTAATGTAGCCAAACACACACACACACACCCCGCACATGCACACGCACACACATATATATATATATATATATATATATATATATATATATATATATATATATATATATATATATATATATAGATTGTTTCATATGTTTCTCTATAGAGAGCTCTAC
>CAEGAE010014314.1:0-18647 GCA_903067095.1 Girardinus metallicus | reverse complement strand
TCCTCCCACAGTCCAAAAACATGACTGTCAGGTTAATTGGCTTCTCCAAATTGTCCCTAGGTGTGAGTGTGTGAGTGCATGGTTGTTTGTCTTGTATGTCTCTATGTTGCCCTGCGACAGACTGGTGACCTGTCCAGGGTGACCCCGCCTCTCACCCGGAACGTGGCTGGAGATAGGCACCAGCACCTCCCGACCCCATTGAGGGACAAGGGTGAACAGAAAATGATTGGATGGTATGGATCATGCCAATAGATTTGCCACCAGTGATTCACAACATAATGTTTATTTATTTCGCGCTAATAAGAGTCGTGCCAACCGACTGGCAATTTTACACCAATTGTCTGGAAAGGAGCAGGTAGAAGATAAAAGATCTTGTGATTTCCTGCCCCCCTCATACAATGCGCTCAAATTAAATATGACATTTCTTTCTGAAATATCCAGTGTCAAATCATGCTGATGCAATAAAAGATGAATTAATTGGATTTTCTACAGGTGCCAATATGTGTACAGCGCTGCACAAAATGAACTGTGATGTATTGTCATACGTCAGAGATGGAGCCTTTTCAGGGTATCACTGGAAAAATAAGAGCTTAGTGGGTTTAATATTCAGTTAGATCTCTACCAGGGGACTTTTACTCTTAAATTATCCATTTAGATGTGGATTTAAGACGGGATCAAAGCACAGACTGGAGACTCATTAAACATAATAAAATAATTGAATCACAAAAAAATAAATGAGAAGTTACACAATTAAGGCAGACTGGTAACAATAGGGCAAAAGTTAACATGGACAACCAAGGAGTTAAAAAACAACAGAAAACCTCGACTAAATGGACATTTTGTATGTTTACCCCGAGAAAAAAAAAAAATCTGTCAGTAAGTACCAGTTATTCAAGTTATCATAGCACTGTGCTAACTGCAACATTATGATGTTGTCCCATTGTTAAAATAAGCTGCAAAACATGTAATCTACCAATGTGAAATTATTAAATTATATATAAGACTAAGTCCAACTATTTAGGATCGCAGCAAAGCATTTCTGAGTCAAGTTGCTTGATCTTGAAAACAAACTGTAAGCTTTTTGCTTGATTCAACTAAAAGAATTTCCTTTAAAAATCTGATCAGCCTTAATAAATTAAGCATAAGTTAAAACTAGGTCAGATACATCACTTGTAGATGGATTTTAGGAGTGAACATCAGTAGCAAAGGTGATTTTGTTTAAGAAAAAAGTGACTTATTTCTTACATATGATTCCCCATATAGTTCATTTTTTTCATCTGAGATTCTGCTACTGCAATAAAATCTGAATTTATTTAATGTCTTGTTTTATTTTTATATCTTCATGAGGAATCTGAATACATTGTGAAGCGCATCGTATTATGTTTATGATTCTAGATAAGATTAACTGGATCGTACTATGAAAAATTTCGATGTTTTACATCAAATAGCAGCAGCTAGAGGCTCGGTTTAATGCACTGCTCAGACACTTTTAAAGCATGACAAATAAATGTCTTCCTCCAGACTACTTAGAAGGGATTGCGTACACATTTTGCTGTATCTTTTATTTGCATAAATGTCTGAAATGTAAACCAACAATAAATCTTGGACATGGCCTCATATTTATGCTGCATGTTTTACACTACTACATTCATTTGTTTTTAAATGGAGCTTCTGAAAGAAATGGAAACAAAGCGGCAGCAGTGGTTAAATGCACGTTTTTAAAAGAAGCAGAAGGAATCAATAAGAGCGGTGTTAAAAGGTTCGGTCCATTTTCTCCTGTGTTGACAGAAACGGCCGAGAAGTGCGCACAATGCAGACTGCACTCTGTGACCCAGGCCTTAAATAACTCTCCATTTTACAGGATTTGACTAAAATACTCCTCCAGTCAATAAGGTGAAAACTTGGAAAAGGAGAAAAGACAATCAAAAGAATCTGAGAAACGGTGAAATGTTTCTGAAAATAACAGAAGAAACGCTGAGCATCCATTACCTCGGAGAAGAAGACATAACACAGACAGACTACAGAGGCTTCAAAGTTTAGACCTCTTGTCAGGAAAGACGTATAGGATGTTTATCGCTTAACAGCTTCAGGCACGAATACAAGGACAAAAAGAGCTCAATGATTAATTATGCGGCCATTACTCACACCCCCGCTGAAATGCTAAACACCAGTTTGAGACGGACAGATTGGGAGGTGGGTTTAGGAAATGCTTTCAAAAATCTGAAACTGAATAAAACGCAGTCGCTCGGATGAAAGAGGATCGAGAAGTTCAAGTTCTCTCAGCTTGAGACTTTTGAATGTTTGTCGAGGTGCGTTTGACATTTAATCAGGCCGTATTTGCTCCACAAATTTAAAAATGAAAAGAGTATCATAAGATAATCATTCAAATGATGAAACCTTTACAAAACCAAATAATATTTACTCAACTCTGGCTTTGAAATGCACCTAAATTCTAGTCGGTACTTTTGCTTCTATCAAACATCCTTTTTTGATTCTGCTTATGCAGAGCCTGAAAAAAAAAAAAAAACAGATCTAAAGTATCTTGTAATTTCTAATTTCTATGCATTTGTTTAATCGATAGACAAACACAAAGTAGATGTGTTTTCAGGGTGATTTATAGTGTTAGTTTTCAAACATTTGTCATGTTGCCCAAAATGTTAAATTTTGGTTTCATCTCACTGGATGGAGTAAGTCGTTGCACAGAATATTTTTTTTTTCTTTTGTGTGTGTGGGTGTATGAAACATACTTCATGTAGTTATAAAGGTTCTGTTTAAGTGATTTCCTACACCTAAAAGTTTAGCAGTAAACATGTCTGGTTGTCGCTGTTGAAATTGAACTAACAGATCTACAATTACTTTCCCTGCCTCGGGTCAAGTTGGCTTGGATATTTTTAGTCCCTTAAGAAATTAAAAATCTGATGTCCGCATTTGCAAACTGCAATTAAATGATGATGTGAAATACATAAGAGTGACAAAAAGAAAATAAATAAATATAATCTTGTTTTTACAATCCAGCTTCTCCATGAAAAGACCGCTTAGATTCTCATAACGGAGGTCTTATTTCCTCTTCTCTACTCGATGCCATTGTGTTAAGAACCTTGTTGCATTTCCCAAACCGTCCCATTATTCAATTTTACTCACTGTCGTATTTGCAGGGGATTGTTTTCTTCTTCTTCTGTGTTAATTCCAGCAGAGTACTCGGAAGCACTCATGCTGTGAAAACACCGGATTAACATTAATATGGAAAGAGATTCTAATACCTTAGATCATCTAATGATCTGATATGAAACCCCATCAGTCCCTTCCACTGCCGAGATAATTTATGCGTGCTTTCCTGCTGCACACTTCTCAGTGACTTTCAAATCGTCCCAACAGGTTGCGGGTGGCAAATAGTTTGTTAAAAATCTGATTAAGTCTAACAGTCGCATCTTAGTGTGTTGCTTATGTCAGGCTTTATTTGCGCTGGGGCCAACGAGACACTTCACGATGCAATAAAAGCTGTCTCGCTCGAGCGATTGTGATGAAGCTGGATCAAATTTTCCAACATCTCCTCGCTGACTCGAAGATCCTCATAAAGAGACGAGTCTCCCATGGGTTACCCCTGCCACGCACTAAGGTAAATTGCCCCATTCCATATAAACGAGCAGAATTAGATGTTTCTTAACGAGTTTTCCGCTTTCAGTCACAAAATCTCCCAGGCTTTTACTGGCTAGCCTACAAAGTGTGAACATAAACACACATTTTCTGCTATACTCATAAGCATGTTATGGTTATCTAGAGACTAGATTTACACTGCATCCTGAAATATTGAAGAAAATGTTGCTCTCCTGCAATGCAAGAACCATGTCTTAGCACTTTGTTTTGCACAGACAAGAAGTCACTTCTGTGTCATCTCTTATCTTAATTATGAGCATCTCTTCCAAATGTGGTCTGTATTAAAATATAAACAGTCGTCTGTAAGAGGGGGTGCGCAACAATAAGCAGAAACAGAGCCGAGGCAAAAGACAAAACCAGTTCAGGAACACAAGGAGGCTGCTCCTCGTGTCTCAGGAGGGCCGCTTTTATTATGCGTGTTTGCTAACAGGAAGTAACGTGTTAACTGGGCTTACATGTAAATGTTCTGAACCGGGCTTGCATAAAAACGTCTCGGTTCGTACCTGCAGGTCTGAGAGACGAAGATAAGTAGAGCAGAAGTCGCAGAAATGCACTCTAACTGCATGTCGTGCTTATTAAAGGTCAGCCTCTGTGCTATTCAGAGTAACCTTGGGGTAATATTCGCTGTGGCATTATAACGCCTACAGAGAACAATATTTTAATCAGGAGTCAGTTAATAATCATTCAGAGAAATTTCAAGGTTCAAGTCCATGTTTTAGTTAAGATTGTTAGCGTAAACTTTTATACTCACTGGGAGCCTCAGACGTCACTGCAGCCTCATCTCGTCCCTTCCTCACTTCATTGTCTTGTGAGAAAACCCTTCATGACTAGATTTATTTCATGTTTTTGTTTGTGTCTTTAAGATCTAATTCTTGCCAAAAGAAATCCCAATATGTATTTTAGAGCCAGACTTCCTTATAAAAACAGCTAATTAATCTCCACTGCAGCTGGTGATGCCAGCCTTTTTGTGGGAGGAAAAGATATTGCAAAAATACCTAAAGAAAATTTGAGATGTCAGAAAATGTTTGTTTCTGTGAGTCGTGCAAGGACTGGGTGGGAGAGAGCGAGAGAAAAATACAAGAAAAAATAACTAAATATCTTGTTTTTCTTTTGCTGTGTTGAATAAGAAAAGAAAACCGAAACAACAGAAAAAAGTTTTCACTTGCTCTTCAAGGCCTAAGCCAAAAACAAGACAAAAAAATTCACTTTTCTTTTCTAATATTGTAGAAAAGAAAGAAATATGTGCCCTGCGACAGACTGGTGACCTGTCCAGGGTGTACCCCGCCTCTCACCCGGAACGTGGCTGGAGATGGGCCCCAGCACCTCCCGATCCCATTAAGGGACAAGGGTGAACAGAAAATGGATGGATGGATGTTGTTAATTTTGCCTTTATTTGACTTTTAAAGTCAAGAGAAGTAGACAATTTGGTCGGACAGAAACTGGGTCTTCAAAAAATGAAGATAAAACCAATCCTCCTGTTGCCTTGGGGCGTCTGTACTGTTTCCAATCTGCATTCTTTCAGTGTTGCTTCCTGTCATTCTCTGACACTAAACCGCTCCCCTCTGAGCTGCTTGTTATTCATTATTTAACCTCGTCACTCCAGATGTAACACTCACAGAGAAGATGCGCTTCCTGGCTCGTTTGCAGAAAACCTCCTTACTGTCCCCACATGCTGCACACCTTCTGCTGTTTGCTGTTTCTTTCCATGTTGTTGTTTTTACTATCCACCAGTTTGAATTTATTCCTCATCTTGACCTTTGGTTAATCGATTTCTCTGGGTGCTGCATATTTGCTGGCTTGTAGTTATTAAAAATAAAACACTTTTCCACATGAATCCTGCCTGCCTCCAACCTAAATGACTGTCTAAAATAGCCAAAACATCACAAAAAGATTTGACAGATACAATTATAATGCATCACGTTAAGCTGCTGCACATCAACTATCTATTATGAACAGATTTTTTGTTAAAGAAGAAAAATAAGACAATATAATTAGAACAATCAAGACGTAAAAGCCGGTCTATGTTTTATAGACACCTACAGAGATGGGAAAACTGAAAGACAGTTGTTCGGTGAAGCTGTATAATTTATATTTGTTGATATGTTTGTTGCTGTTCTGCTGCCAATTAGCAGTGCATACGCGTAGGCAGGGCTGACACAGCCAGAAAAATGGATGTACACAAACAGGGTTTTTTTTTTTTTTATTTATAAGAAGCCGAGCGACGCTGTAATGACTTTTGTGTCAAATTAATTAGAGGCACAAGGTTACAAACAGAAATCCAACTTATGAAATTACACCATAATACTTCACTGGGTTTAAAATGAATTTCCTACTCTACAGCAATTAATTGATAAGTAAGAAGCGTTGGAAAGAAATGCAATGAATTGATGTCTTGTTAGCAACCACTCAGAAAATATGGATTATATAATACTTAAATGTGTCGACAAAGCAACGGCAGCCGACCTTTTGACCGAAAACTAAGGCAGGTTTGACATACCCCACTAAATATTATATTATCCACCAGGGGTAATGAATTTACCTATTTATTTTCCATCAAATATCAAGTCAAGATCAAATATCAAAACAAACTTCCTCACTGACGTTTTCTGTGAGTTAAAGACACTAGTCTTAAGAATGAAGTGCTTTATGCAAATCAATTGTGATATCTAACAAATGGATATTAGCTTATTGAGCATAGATAATATATTTTGTCAATAAGCTGAGTTGCTACGTAGCTGAACGGTAGACAGCATGGAGACATTTAAATGTCACAGTATTTTAATGTTATCTGTCCATCGAATCATTGGAGACACTGGGAGAAAATCACCTGGCCCTTCTCCTTGATTCAATGATTTTGAGTGGATTAAAAATACTCACAAATATACCTTAATATGCATCAATACACGCAGTGGAAACCATCTTAACACTGCAGCAGAACGACTGCAGTCTTCCTTGTTTCCACTCTTTGGGAAACAGCCAATCAACACCAAGGAAAATAAGTGGAGCTACTGGATTGGCTGCTTGGCAAACAAGCTGTATCTCAGCTTCCAAAACTGATTTTTGTTTTGAATATTTTGGAAAACACACAAACAGGTGGATTTTGTGCAAATAATCACATTCCAGAGAAAAATCTATGAATATAATAATCTATATCTGTACAGCACTTTGGGCTCCTTCTAGTATGAAGTGTGCTTTTTATATAAAATCGATTGCTTGATTGATATATAATGTTCTGATTGAAGATTTAAGGGTGTTTCATTCTCATGAGCTGTCTAATAATACTCCGGCTACTGCAGAGTAAGCACAGCAAACAAAAAGATAGAGTAGGTATTAAGTCTAAGACTTCAAACAAATAAATTTTAAAATTAAAATACATAACGCCGTTATGCAACAAGCCCACTAAATGCTCACTGCTAATGACAGTCAATAAAGCTATTTCCTACGGGTTTTAGTTGCCAGGTGTTTATTTGAGGTGTCATAAAAATCGCTGACTGGAATTGAGAGGTCATCTACGGGGCAACATTAGAGCTGGAATAAACGAACCAGAACAATCTGCCATTTGGAAACAAGTCTGCACCGAGTCGTCAGTCTTCAACGCCAAACTTTAAGAAACTGAAACCCACACACTTGTGGTCAACAGTTTAGAACAGAAACAGCTTCCTTTTCTATGAATTTTATAACACGGCAACTAAATAAAATTTATTATTACCCCAGTGCCTCTGTAGCGACACTGACTTGTGTGTTTGTAGCCCTGAGTGTGATTCATGGGCTGCTGCTACTGCCGGGCACAGATAAACCATTAAGTCCCAGCTCCAGAAACGAGCTGTTCACATCTGTATGCCTCTGGATCGGAGGCGTACAGTAACACTGACCACTCTGTGACAAACAACATGACGGACGCCGGGTTGCAGAGTGTGACTGTGTAAATGTGTTCCTGTGGGGGAAGTGGGAAGGACGTGCAGCTCTACAAGTGTTTATGCTGCCTGGAGGTTGTAATAGAAGAGGATTTTTCTCACGATGCATGAAACATATATAATAATGTCAAGAAATGTCTATGCTCAGATTTATTAGGCCTGTTTACACAAACGATTACAAGGCTTTTTTTATATATGCAATAAAGGCACATCTTCATAGATTAGTAAGACATCAAAAGTTGACGTATTGCAGCAAATAAATATATCCATAGATTTATAGTGATGCTCAAATACATTTGTAAGGAAACAATACTTTTTATCAATTACAAACTTTAAATCAAGCTATTTTCTGACGTCAATTATGACTCTCAGTTATGCTTGTATTGACTAAATACTCAATTAATGAAACAGAAAGTTTGATTGATTTTTTTTTTTATAATTTTCCTACATACATTATCCTTTTCTTCTACACTTGTCTTTCCACTCAAGTTCTCATTAATATGCTTGCATGTAGAAATTTGTCAGCTACTTTAACAGACATGAGGCTTAACCTCTATGATTGGTCCAATCAGCAGTCTTGTGTCACGCAGCAGGACCCAGGTTGAATGAAGAAAACGATGGTTTTAATGTAGCGAGAGGCTCAAACAGTCCAAGTTACAGGCAGCACGGCAGAACAGGAGGCTAAGTACACACCGGTAGCAACTGACTTTAAACAGTGACAACGAGAGCGAATGTCGACACAGGACTTTACAGTTCTACTGCGGCAACCACAACGACATCGACAACTTTGACAACAGCAGAACAAACCAGACAAGGATCCGACAAGAGACAGAGACAACAGGTGACGTTAAATACACAGAGGGCAAAAATCAAGGAACAGGACACACCTGGGAACAATCAAGACAGAAACTCGCAGAAACAGAACCAAAAATAAACACAAAGAAGCTCAAATCCCCACATCTTGATTGCGTTGGCATCTCATTCTTTATGAAAAATGCTCTGATTTTCTCACAAACCGAATTTTGAATTTTCCCAAGCTGCATGCAATAATCTTCTAAATCAAAAGAAATGTATGTGAGTGCATAATGAAAGAATTGGTTTTACTTTTTGAATTTAGTCCGGAAAATAAAATACCTTTTTGGAATCAGAATCAGCTTTATTGGCCAAATTTGGAAGCCAAAACACTGAATATTAACATTGAATATTAAACTGGTCTTGATCAATGAATGCTGTATCTGAAGGTCCACAGAGAAGGATTCCCCCCCCCTATATTTGTCTTTATAAATGTATTTTACTTTTATTTTTAGCAGATTCAACAGTAGTTTAAAATTTCAACCTTCTTTAAGCAAACCAGCACGTACAAATTCACTGACAATTTTTATTAGCGGCCATGGTTCAGCATAATGTAGCTCATTTAATAATAATAATCAATAATAATAATAATAATAATTCATGAAGATCTCAGAATAGAGTCAATGCTCTGCCATAGCTTATGTTGATGTTCTGTCTGCTAGTTTGGTGGAATCCCTCGGCTGACTCGCGACTCCCTGGATAGATTATTAGATCTTCCAGATGGCCTGGAAGAGGCTGGATATTCCCTCAGACAAAGCAGGGAGGAAGTTGGTGGAGGACAGAAATCTGGTCTGCTTTGTTCATACAATCTAATGTCCAAAACACAACTACCTGATTTCCTTAATTTTGGGAGCTCAGTGATTGGCCGATACTTATATGGGAAGCTGTTTTATTCCCTGATCTTATCTACGAAAGGTCTAAAAATCAGCCGCTGGCCTCTAGAGCTCTGCTTCGACAGACAGACCAACAAACCAGGTCATGTCTGCACGTAACCACCCTTTTCTTGCTGTATTTAGCGACATTTCAGACGAAAAAATCTATATCAACCAATGTCGGAATCGGCAGGTCAATCGTTGATCACCCAGAAAACTCCCACCAGTGCAGTCCAAGCACAAAAGGATAATTCTGGTAGCAGCATGCCATTCTGATACAGTTGTGTACCGACTTTATAACAAATCAAAAAACGCAAAATAGCTTCACATAATCAAGGCAGTAAAGAAGAATTAGTAATACTAATCTACAATATCATAATACTTTATTCAGAAATCACAGGAGAGAGATTTATCCATCATGTTGTTGGGGTAAAAGAAACGCCACTACCCAGTGATCCCAATGCATTGATGCACAGGCCTCTTAACTGTCACCCCAAACACACTTACATGCAAGTCAATGGATCCATGACCACACTGATGTCCTCATGGGACATCAAAATTAGACAACAAGGTTATTGGAGTTGACCAGGTATCAACTCCTGGTCAACTCATGTAGCTGATTTAAAAAAAAAAAAAAAAAGATGGATGAAATTCTAGTGGCTCACACGTCTTTTGTTCCCAAAGCAAAACAAAAAAAAACAAAAAGGAAAATCAGATGCGCTGGAGCAATGACGCATCTCAGAGTTGTGTGATTTGAAAAGCCGTGCCCCAAAGGCATCCTGATCGGACGGCCAAACCAACTCAGTTAATTTACAAAGAGGAAGAGCTCACGTTTGCTAAAGCAGAAACCAATCTCCCATCGTGCTCATTTAATCTGTAAAAGGAAAGAGGATTCCTTTTGACGTAGAATACATGATAAAACACCAGATTCAAAGCAAGTGAAGATAAAGAAGATAAAGAAAAGCTTAACAAGCTGCCTCAAATCACAATCTAAATTTGTAAACCTAGACTCAGAGATTTATTGCATCTACATAAAGATTCTACTGTCAATAAAATCCCTGCAGACTCATTGTTTGAATTTGCTTCGGTCTGCATCAGTCAGAAGACAGGAGCACCGAGCCTTACTTCAACACGCAAGCTCAAAGTAGGACAGGAGGCAAAAACTGCACCTGCGATACGAACAGAAGGGTTTAATGAAATGAATCAAGCATGACATCTTGGGGCCTGATCTGTAAAGAATCCAAATAAGGAGAACCGAATTGCATGAGCTAAAAAAAAAAATTGTACTGCAGTAAGTGGGCGTGTTGCACACGATCTACAAAGATTGCACCAAAGTGGTGCAGGCCGCCCTCTTTAAGTAAGGGTGCTGCGTGTGCTACTGGCTGTCGTCATGGTGAGTCTGAGAGCAGAGTGGCCGTGTTAGACAGTTACTATGCTGGAGGTATAGTACTACTAATACTACTAACAATATTAATCAATAAATTTCATTCAATTATGTATATTAAAATAGCAAAAACATTTAAAGATTACTGAAAACAAAGTTTTATTGCAATTCTGTCGGCCCGTTCTTACCTCAACTCTAATTTAGTACAAGCAAACCTCTAGCATATAACGGCCATAGTGATCAATTATGACTTGAAGGTCAAAATATGAAGACAGTGAGTTTGGACTATTTACAAAAACAAGAGAACATGTGGCACATCTTTACAGAGATTCCTTATTTGATTCTTTAATCCTGCATTGGGACGTTTCACGTTGCTTCACTTCTATATCCACTTATAGGGAGAAAAAAACAGACTTGTCAGCCGTGACAAGTCTGTGAATTAAACTCTTGCATTTAAACTGATAAAAGGAGAAGAAGTTTGTGTGTTTTAATTATAATTTCTCTACTCATTAATTAAATCGCTGTTTTTGCTTTGAAGCTCTTAAGACTCCACGAGAAACAAAAATATTCTCCGACAGAAGATCAGATTTGGACAAGATGCATTGCTGGCGTTGTCACAGAACATGTGCCATGAATCACAGATGCATCAAACTGACAGAACCAGGATGAATAATGATACACCTGAAAATAAGAAGGGAGATGACAAATGTGTTTGGGGGATTGTCAGGCCGAAATGGTGTAGCTGATAGAACAAAGTGATAGACACACAAAGAACTTCACACCCATCTGTAAACCACAAAAAAACCATTGTAAAAATAGGATTTTTACTATTAGCAGTGCTGCGTTGCAGCAAGAAGGTCCTGGGTTCTGATAAGTCCTCCTTTGTTCTGGTGTGGAGTTTCTCCATCAGTTCTGGCTTCCTCTCAAAGTCAAAAACACACGATTATGCTAATTTGTCAAGCTAAACTGGCCCTGTAAGGAATTGTGTGCAGGCAAGGACGGATCAATACCAGTGTGCAAAGATCGACGCTTTAGTATCAGATTCCATCTTGAAATTTTATTTCATTTTTGTAAGTCTACCTCCAAAAATGTTTTGTTTTGTTTTTTTGTTTTTTTTTTCAAATTATATTTTGGGAGAAACGCACAAAATCGTGTTAATATGTTATTGAAGTATTTTGTAGAGATAACAGGAAGATGCTAATCCTGGAGGAGAACATGTTAGAGGCTGCAAAGGACTTGAGATGGGGGAGAGGATTTTATATCAGTCAATATTGATAATTATTAATAGTTTTTTGTTTTAAATATCAGAAATGTTGTCAAACAGTGGATAAAACATGACTTTTTCCTGTCTTATCCACAGTTTCCTCTGGAGTTGTTGTATTCATTTTCTTCTTTCCCTTTGACTGCTCATGTTCGACCTTTCAAAAGGATTCGGTGGCTGAATAAATCGGCCCTCCGGTTGGTTATTTAAAATGTCAGCTTTGATATAAAAAAGTGCATGTTTTACAGTTCCTATTGTAGAATACAAAGAGCAGGAGCAGAGCGAATCAGTCAGTAAATGACAGAGAAATAAAAGAGCTAAGAAAGTCCATCAATCTTCGCTTAGGAAAAAGAAAAACATAAAATGAGTCTGTTCTTTGCTCTGTTTAATTATTCATCACTTCTTCACGCTCTCTCTTGTTCCATTCCTCAGGAAAATGACTGTATCCACTTTCCCCTGGCAGTTCTTTGGTCTCCCTGTTTCCTTTCTTTGTGTTTTGTGTGTAACGCGACAGAAAACCTGCTGAAATAAACAGACAGAGCTCTAATTCTCCAGGAAGGCCCAGTAGCACTGAAAACCTCATTACTCATAAACGCAGAGAGGGAGGGCAGAAAGATTAGCTTCTATAATTGTCACCCCGATGTATAAACTCTGACTCCGTTTTGCAAATTTTTAAACAGAAGCAAGAACACAACATTGAGCTGAATTCTAAGGGTTTCTTCACTGTGCTTCTCTTCTTCGGGCAGCTTTTATGATCTCCAAATGTGCAGGTTAGTCCCTCACGTGTTTGTCTTGACTCATCTGTGCCAAATGAGCTTGTCTGCGCTCAAAAGCAAACAAGATAATTGAGGTATAAAATCTGCATGGGGCCGTCACCGGGAGTGAGGAATATTTTTTTTTTTGTTGCTTTCAGCAAAGACATCCATCATCACCCGTGGAAACGCAAGCAATCAGGGCTGTTTCCCATTCACGACAGAGAGGAGCTGAAATGAATCCGGTGATCCCGATGATTTGCCTCGACATCATGCTCACACACACTAAGCTCTAATCTGCATTAATTAGCTCGAAGGCATTCTCTTTCATCCCATTTCCTGTTAATTGCAGCAACGTGTCTGAAACAATTTCAAAAGCTGAAGTTGGCGAATTATGTAATAATCCCCTCATTTAAAACACTGCAAACGTGTTCAAATCTGTCCATTGTTGCTTCCTGCAGAGAGTTCCTGTCCGTCAAGAAACAACACCACGGGCGGTTTGTGCAAGCTGATGGTCTGACCTTTAATTCTGTTTAAAAATTAAGTGTTCACTCACGGTTAGGTGGGTGGGAAACTCCATGTAAAACCGCTGGTGTGTTGGTAACCTTGGCAGCCTTAAAGCTCTATAGAAAACAGATCTACGCTGTGAGATGGTGGCATTTAACCCAACCATAACTGTTTTTGTTTGTTTTTTTGTTTTTTGACAAACACATTTGTCTAAGTACAACATCCTTAATGAATAAGCCTATCACTCAATAACTGAAAACCAATATAAACTGGACGTAAAATGAAACAATAATATGTGAACTGAGTTATGCTTGTCAAACTGGAGCCTGTCCTGCGAGTTAATTAGTGTCCCTAAAGTGTTTACATAATCATCCTTTGCCAGCACATAGTCAATTTACAGCTACAGGGACAGGATGCAAAGTTTTGATTTTGTCAGAAGGAAAAGACAAACAGTTTCAGGCATGAATGCCTTTTGTGTTTGGGATATGGGCAGATAGGAATGGCCTTGATCTGAAATGTGCTGCTGCAGTACAGACAGACAAACAGATCCATCCCCACCACCGCCGACCCCTGCAGCTGTAACAGAGCTGTTGTTGTTTGTTTTTTTTTTCATTTTAATCGAGATATGTTCATAAACCAGAAAAACAGCCCAGAAGCATCAACTATTTAGGAAGATAACTGACATGTTTGCCAGTAGCAACACAAGGGCAAGAATCCAACAACAGCCCAAAATAACGATAAGCCTTAATGTATCCTCCTCCGTCTCGTTAGGTTGTTTCTTTTAGCGATATGACGCCTGACCATTATGAAAAAGAAACATTTTGCTCTCATGTTTGCAACATCTGCAAGAGAGCCTTTAAAGCAACTATTAAAAACAGACACCTAAAAGAATTAATGAAGATCTTATCAATTAAAAAACATCAATAAACTCTGTCGTTTTTATTTTTAGTCATTAAAACACATTATATTGTCATTTTGCAGTGACCACTGTCTAATTAATATCTTTGCACTTTCCTCAGAAGCTTTATGAAGCAAATGAACAGTGGTAAAATCTTTTAAAATACCCCTTATGTATTATACTGTCAAAAAAAAAAAAAACAGATGGTCACAGATGACTAAGGTGTAAAATTATGATGCAGTAAAACAGAAAAATAAGGTATAGTTTGCTTTTTGATTTGTTAGAAACCTCAAATAAATGACTCAAGTTTGAAAAAGTAGAATTTTCCAGCCTATCCTATTTTTATTCTTTTGCGTCAGAATGCAAGTGAATGGAAATAGTAACACAAACATGATAAAAATGAGTCCACTAAGGTAAATTAAGCATTCAGTTTGAGCTGAAATATGTAAAAGGAATAACCATTAAAAATTCAGAAGTGCGATATCGGTGTCAAGCTGCTGTGGAAATTTCATTACATAACAGGAAAACAGTAAAGATGATGGGTCACTCGTACTGCTTTTATCAAACATGAACCTTTGATTCTTTTGAAATAGCCACTAGAGTCACTTTTCATGTGGTTATTTGTAAATAATACAGTTAGTTTTTAGAATTTACAGTCAGAAACAGCAGGCAGGCAGACATTTGAGCATTTTCTCTTCTTTTGAAAACTCTTCGGACACACCCATGCAAAAGCACATAAGAAATCTAAGAATGGGAAAACATCCATCAGACACCTGACAGAGGACATGAGAGAGACAATTTCCTGCAGCTGATCATCAGCTGTAAGCCACATTTACCAATCTGTTTTCTTTCCAAAGATTTGAAACAGCAGAAGGAACAAATTGAGCTTTATTAGAGGCTGTGGATGCAAAGTGCCCTCAAATCCAATTCAAAGTTGTTGTTTTTATTTGTTTCTTTTTTTTTTTTTGCTAAGCTGCTTGTTGTTAATCCCCAGTTCATCTTTGCACTGACTCACCATCGGTGTCAGAAGTCTTTTTAAATGTTACTTTACCTTGTCAATTTTAATCTATCCCCCAGCTACTCAGTCGAACTTATTTTAGATGCTCCAAGATCACATCTCAGACATTTCAGCTACATGTCTGAGGATGTTAAAGGGACTCCTTCCATCTCTCTCTTGATGCGATGTTTTATATCGCATCAAGAGAGAGATGTGATGCGATGGAGTGAGACTTTAGGTTTAGTTGCATTTCTTTCTTAAGCAAACTGTTTTCAGATGTCCTCTGCATTTAAATGTTCTATATTAATAACATTTATTCACGTATTCCTCATAGATACTGAAAAAACGCTGCAGCTGCCAAAGCCCAAAGTAAAAAAAAAAAAAAAACTTATATTTTTTTAAGATATCTGGCTGTGGCTCCTTTGAGGAGAAATATAAAAATTTAGAAATGTTTAAAGACTCTTTTGCTCAATTGCATCTTACAAGATCACTCAACAAACGTTCGCAAGGCAGCATTTGTTGTTCAACTCTATGTGACAAAACAAAAAACAAAAAAACAATCCATATGAATCCAGACCAGCAGGTGCTTATTAGATTTTCTTCTTTCAATATGCATTTCAGAGACGCTGCAGCTGCTGGAAGAGACCGACCCCATCCGCATCTGCTCATGCTGCTGGATGGGCAGTGGAGGTAGGAGATTTGGGGAAAGTGGCGGACTCATTTTGCTCATCGTCTGGCTCCGCAAAACACCTCCCAGTGTTTCCATGGCAACAGGAAGCAATCTGCTCTGGCGGCAGAGGAAGCGTATTCCTTACGGAGCTCAAACTCCCTTCTGCTCAACCAGAATTGATTTTTTAAAATTTTTTTTCCAATCAGGCGTGCAGCTCTTTGGTCACCTCTGTTTGTGCAGCAAAAGTTTGCGGAGTTTCACGGAGGGCAGGAGAGGAACCGCAAAGACAGAGAGAGATAAAAAAACAAAAAGCGAGGGACAGAAGAGGGAGAGATGCTTAATGGCTTTCAGACTGTAAAAACAAGAATAAAAAATAAAAATAAAAAACTACCGTCAACTGTCTCGGTTTAATCTGGCCAAACTTCGTTCAAGGGCACATCCATAAAACAGAGGAGGAGAGCTCAAGACAACAGGAAAACATCCATTTACTGCTTGTCATCATCAAAATGGCAGGTCACTTTCACTCTGCCAACAAGAGGAAGAGAAAAGATTAATGGAAAGCTGCAGTAGAGAACAATGACATTGTTTACAGGCCTAATGGATTGTGGTTTGGGCTTTAACCTGCGTTGTAATTCGCTTAAAGCCTCATTAGCGTAGTGAGTTGCAAAAGAGCAAGAAAAACAAGCAGACCCAGATCTGTCCTGGACTGTTCCTGGTTTGTTTTTTTTCCAAGAACGAATTTATGACTATTTAAATAAAGCCATTCTTTGTATTTCGAGCTGTCTGCCTATCAGTGGCTGCAGAAATGCAATGATTAAAAACAATGACGGTGCCTAATTCACATTTCAAAGCATCTCACCTCCATCTCAGCTGTGCTCCCACTTTGAAACCATAAGCAGGGCAGATGGTATAGCACAAATGTGCTATACCATGTATTTCTTTTTTTCTTTTTAAACATTCTTGAAACCTAGGTGCATTTTTTTTTCCCCAATAAAACTCCACCAGGAACATTTTGAAATAGAAAAAAAGAACACAGATTTGATCAAAATTCAAAACTAAATCTCAACTGCAGTCAATAGTTTTCTTTATAAGAGTACATATTTAAAAATAGACTGTTGTCTGAGGCACCAGCCCAGGGATTCATTGGCTGCATGTAATGTGCTTCAGAAAGGTGGAGACAAAATATGGAGACTATTATTTGGATTTCATTGAATGTAAGAAGGGCTGCACAGTGGCACAGAACCATCTTGCCTTGCAGCGAAAAGATTCTGGGTTCGATTCCCGGCCTGGGGTCTGCATGGAGTTGGCATGTTCCACAGTCCAAAAACATGACTGTCAGGTTAATTGGCTTCTCCAAATTCTCCCTAGGTGTGAGTGTGTGTATGCATGGTTGTCTGTCTCTGTGTTGCCCTGCGACAGACTGGCGACCTGTCCAGGGTGACCCCGTCTCTCGCCCGGAACGCTAGCTGGAGATAAGCACCAGCACCCCTCTAAGGGACAAGGGTGAACAGACGATGTATGGATAGATGGAAAAAAAATGGTTATGTCAAGAGTCGATATCTTTCAGAAAAAAAGATCATTATCATTACTAGGGGAAATGATAAGTCAGCTGAAAATGTTACAAGTTTAAAGTAGCAGAAAAGAGGAGACTGTCCAAAGGTGGCAGGTGGTCAGAAACTTTATGTCCATATTGACATAAAGTCCACTGGCAGGCCGGTCATAATTTAACCAAAACATATATAAATAATCCTTGTTGATTAATAATTGACAGTGGGTTAGTCCAATGAAATGCCGCGCGCCTCTATTAGGGGCAGAAAAGGTGTGATAAAAAAGGCTAAAAGGTCTACAACGCACCACTAACTTGGAACAAAATTCCAGAAAACTGTAAAACACTGAGTGCCTTTAAATCTCGACTAAACCCCCACTTATTTAGAGTTGTTTTTAAACGTAATCAATTACGAATTTAATGATGGCACTTGACTTAATGCAATGCTTTTGATTGTTGATTCTATGTTGCATGACTCTGTGTTTTTGTGTTTGTTATGATGTAAAGCACTTTGAAATGCCATGCTGCTGAAATGTGCTATACAAAAAAAATTGATTTGATTTGATTTGATAGAAGTGAATTCAGCAAAATGTGTCACACTTACTAATACATCTGCCACTGCAGCAGCAGGTGCTGTCGGATTCGTCAGGGGAGATGTGACCCGGGGACAGACTGAGGAAGAGGTCAGATTAGCGTCTGTCAGCCCGGTAAGAAGTAGCCAAAGTGTTCATGAAGAGGAACGTTTCACAGAGGGAGAGCAGAGGGCTTGTGGGCTGGTGTGTGGGTGTGTGTGTGTGTCTGCGTGCGTGCGTGTACTTGTTTCTTAGGACCATTTCTGGTGTATTAACTAAACTTCTGAAAAACGACGGGTCTTAAGGGGACCGAAGTCCCAATGTGGTGGAACCCCTTACTTAGGGTCAGGAGTTAGTTTTGGAGGTCAGATGTGAATTATGTTTAGTTTAAGGTTGGGAAGAAACTAGTAATGTTTAGAGTTAGGGAAAATGTATGGGTTAGGCATGAATGGAGTTACTAATGGATGTCAAAACAAAATCCCAATATGGATAGAAATTCAAACTTATGTGTGTGAGTGTTTGTGTTTGTATGTGAGAGACAGAGGAGGGTGGAGAGGAAAGGTTAGCATCATGCATGCTAGCACTCGGTCAGAAACAGACATGATGATGTCCTGTAGAATTAACAATGAAATTGTTTTGAGATTTGTGTTATTATTATTATTATAGGGCTGCACAGTGGCGCAGTTGGTAGAGCTGTTGCCTTGCAGCAAGAAGGTTCTGGGTTCGATTCCCGGCCCGGGGTCTTTCTGCACGGAGTTTGCATGTTCT